>JARJDW010021008.1:0-25610 GCA_030264715.1 Adinopsis sp. GC000173
AATGATACAACATAACTTATTACAACATGTGAATGCAAAGGGAAAACTAATTTGTACTCCTTAACGTACGGATTATTTAGAGATCAAAAATAATAACAACCCTATTTGTCTAACTAACACTAAAACAATCCATTTAACTTAATTTTAAATCTGTTTATCTCAAAATGATATTTTAGAATTATATCACTTCTAAAGCAAACACTGGCAGTATCGTACATTTAAAGTAGAATGAGAACATGTATTTGGAAGACATATGCCGATAGGCACATTTCAGGTATTTTTTAGGCTATGCGTAATATAGTTTACTTTTGAGGCAATTTTTATCACGAATTTCGGGTTGTAGACAAAGCACTTGCCAATTTTATTGAGGTGGTGTTTACAGTGGTTTGAACTTTCCTGCAGCCACTTGTTAGATATTTTCAATCAACTTCTAAGGCTTACCTAAAAATGCCCATTCAACGCACATTTAAGAAAAAAAAATTGGAAATCTGGTGATGCTTCATTATACAGCAGTTTTGCACATGACTTTGGTTAGTCAGCAAAAATTGTTGCAGTTTGGTTAGTATGTACTACCTCACTGGCCGCATTTTCTAATCATTGCACCATCAAATTTTTACCTTTATAAGGAAATTAACAAAGTAAGTCGTAAAATTGTGCAAAAAATCTGATCATTTCTGGAAGAATTAAATTTTTAGATTTCATGAAAAATAAGCTACATAATTAACCAAATATAATAAATCTATATGCATGTAAAAATTTTATTTAAAAATCGTCAAGTGCTTTGTGGAAATCCAATACTCCGATATTTTTACGTTATGGTAGTTTCCATATTATGTTTTAATTAATTTAAAACGTAGTTAAATATTAAAATGAATATAATATTTGTAACGCATAAAATATTTACTTGCCCATGTAATTTAACTAAAATATAACAAACATATTTAATGACCTATCCAATTTACAATAATAAATAAACAGATTAATATATGCCTATCGTTACTAAACAACAACAATATTTTTTGGTTTGCATTTAAATATTAATTTCCATATATAGATTATTTTTTATTTTAAATTAGCCATATACGTATGTGCATATATTTAAAATGTGCATTAGTGAGCGAGTGAGTGATTAAATTGCCGCCAAACGTTCATTCTTCAAAAGAGCCAATTACCAATTAGTGGTCTATTTGGTAACTATAGCAACTAATTTCAATTCGAATCGTCGATCAAAATTGATGTATGTGCATTTGCATAGTTACATTGCTAATTAATCAGAAATGCGATTTGTAAAATTATTACATTTCGGGCATAAATTATAATTTATACATAATTGTATTTAATAATGCTACATTTTTTAATTAGCTGAAAACATTAAACAGATGTAGATGTTATTCATTCCGTATATAATACTGGTTGTAGTAGAATAATTAGAATTAATTGGCAGATGTGAAACAGAAAAAAAAGGGGTTGTAATTCAATTAACCGCAAAAAAATAAAATAATGCAATTCTTTTTACCCTATAATTATTAAGGATTGTATTTGCACGCTTTGTTAATCATTGATTGATTTATTAAATTAATTATATTTATATTTAGAATAATAATGTGAAAAAATGATGCTTAATTAGCGCGCAAAAAGGAAAAATAATGCAAGACGAATATAATTCATTCATTAAGCATCTTAAATATCGTGCACAATTTCAACTAATTTTTGTTTTCCATGTTGTGTTGCTTTTTTCTGCTCATAATTTCTCCTATTTGTTGTTTGTATAACGTATTATTGTATTAAAGTTGAAGGCATTAATTGAAGAAGATTTAAATAATCAACTAGAAAGTCCTGGAGCGTATTTACGTGCCGAATTACGAAAAATGCTGGAGATGAACGAACGAGAACGGGAACGGGAGCGTTTGCAGGATTTCGGCGGCGAGTGGGGCATCCAGAAAAGACAAGGCAAACGTTTGAAATGCTACTTTAATCCTGTTAGCTGTTTCTAAACGAACGGGGGCGGTGGTACCACCACCTACCTATTATTACAATTTCATTATTAAAGATTATAATACTTCAACCAAAAACAGAAACTATATTATTTGTAAATTTAATTGTTATTTGAAAAATGCATGTCCAATAAAATTTAACACAATTAATTTCGCACGCCTATTATTTATTATCTACATAAACAAATATATTTTTTAGATTCCATCCACCCATCACCACCAACCCTGGCGCAAGCAAATTTGTCATGTACACACACACAATTCTATTAGATTCTATTCACGTTCATAAATCATTTCTTTTTCGTCTTTCTTTGTAATAAAAAGTTTTAGCGTTGTTAGTAAAGTTTATAATAACTATGTATAAGCGAACATTGTATACAAAGTAAAAGTTTCAACTTTTCATAAACTGAAAAAATGATCCTTTCGAAGCGATATCTTGGTATAAATCAATCAATGACTGCATAAAAACGTTCAATTACAATCGTTATTATTAGAGGCAAAATACAGGAAGCCTCCCAAGAGGTTGAGAGAATATGCTCTGGAAATATAAAGTAGAGATTATTTTGAATACATATATGAACAATAATTCTATATTCAATCGCTTTGAAGAGCTAGCAACTAGTTTTTACTGCCATACCTTAAGATGTTTACACAGAAACTCCATCGCAAACATTATTACAAATTACTAATTTACAAAATACTAGTAATGCTGTAAGTAAGAGAAAGAATAAAGCTTTAAATCATCCAATAAAGCGCCTCTTTTAGTGCAGCAGAAACATTATGTAGGCCGAATAACTCATTGCTGTAGCTCCATAGGGGCTGGAAATAAAAGTATTGATGCTTCACATTTTATTCTGGCAATAAGCTCTACTTTATTTATCTAAAATATTGTCCACACCTCCGGAACACACTGTATCTCAGCTCTATCATGCCTAATATGCTGTAGCATGAGGCTTTGCCGGAAATCATGAAAAATGTCTTAATTGAAGACAATCGGCTTAGAAAAAGACTCTTACTCAGTTAAAAGGCGATTATCTTGAGTTATTAGAGAAATTTTAACTGGCTATTTAAGTTTTTCTAAAACATATTTGTTCAATCTGCACAAAATTTACAAAATAAATATTAACTCAAATTTATTAAATAGTTAAAATATTGCAATTGACTGAAGCGAATCGAATAGCTGAGATATGATGCGATAAAAGATGATTGGTACTACTGGCATAAATCAGCACAGCAGGATTGTATTAAATTGCCAGTTGAATTTAGATAATTGAAACAATTATTTTATAGGTGAATGGTGATGGTGATGGAGCTTCTAATCTGTTAGGAGCTCCAAGTCTAACCGACTTGCAAATGGAATTGCTCGCCCAAAGGCTTGCCGAATATAACAATCAAATTCCATCTGCATGGGATCGCATTGTCAAATCGCCCGATCTGAAAAGACAGAGCCGCTTCCGTCAATGCTACTTTAATCCAGTCAGCTGTTTCAAAAAATAAATGTCTATTCCTTCTTCCTAATAAGTACACATTTTAAATCCTATATTCTTACCCTTACCTCCATCCTCCCCCCGTTAAGTATCATTGCGTAATTGATCAATGAACAACAAAATACATATCTATATCTAATATGATTTTTTCAATGTGCAAATTTAGAGAATATCTGTGTAAGTAGCTATAAATATCTAAATATATATCAACTATTTATTTTACTGTAAAACGTGTGTCAATAAAGCTATTTAAAATCAGTGTTCTTTAATGCACCTCAACATCATTAATAAAATTCTAAATATTAAAGCAAATTGAGTTGTTTTTATTTGTACAGCAATTTTGAAGCATTTATTAAAATCATCGTAGTTCACCATCTTAAAGAATTTTTACAATAAATAAACTCTCCTATCTTCACCCTTATTTTGATAATTTGACTTCCATTTCATTTCATTAAATAAAAACGTATGTCAATAAGGCAATTTATTTTTATTATTATTGAATCATTTATTAAAAACATCACAGTCAGCAACCTTGAAATATTTGCTCTCGATTCTTTACGCATTAGACGTAACGACGTCTCGATTACCACCATTATGATGGTTTTCACATTTAACTATTATAAATAAATAAATTCTATCTTCGCCTCTCTTTTTGGCGTATAAACTAATTTTATATCTGAAAGCTTTTCAAATGCACGACCCTAAGCTGCAGTTTGGTTTGCACTTTATTTTCATTTTATTAAATAAAAACGTGTGTGTCAATAAAGCTATTTTAAATCAGTGAGTTTATAGACTAAAATATATATCATTAAAATTGTAGTTATCAAAGCAATAGAACTTTTCAGTTTTATTAAGATCATCATTGTTCGCAACCTTGAAACGTTCTTTCTAAATTGAATTTAGAACAAATATCACGTAACGACGCACGTCTCGATCACCACTATCAGCATTATGATGATTTACATGTAATTAAAACAAATAAATTGTCTTATCTACGCAATTTTTTTAATGTATAAACTAATTATTGCATTTATAAAGCAAAATATATATCATTAAAATTATAGTTATCAAAGCGAAAGAATTTTTCAATTTTCACAACGATTTTGCATTATAATCATCATTGTTTACGACTTTGGAGCGTCTCTTTCAAGATTCAATTGAAATGAATATGACGTCACAACGTCTTGGCCACCACTATCAGCATTATGATAATTTTACATATTTAACTAAAATAAGTAAACTGTCCCATCTTTCCGCGTAAAAACTAATGTTACACGTAAGACCCTTTCAAATACATGGCCCTAAGCCACAGTTTTATTTTTTTACTTTACTTTTATTTAATTAAATAGATAAACCGGAAAGAATGCGTGCAACGTATGTCGAAATTAAGATTGGCGTTAATTTGATCTTGGCTTATAAATCTATTGCTTCGTTAACACAATAAGATATTGTTCTTTTTGTTAATCTAACCCCACATATAAAAGACAATACCCGATAATATTGATTTAATAATTATATAATAATAATAATTCATTATTATGATTGATACGAATTTTAAATGAATACGTGCAACATACCTTAATCAAGTCTTCTTCGGCATCTTCCAAGGACCCATTGGACAAATTAGCAATCAATAATTATATTTAAAATCGGAAATAATTACATTTCAGTGCAATTTTCACTAACCTATATTAACACCGACACTTTGAATAAACAACTGAGAACAATATGCGCATGATATACATTTAAGTCTTCTGCGCATGACGTCATGATAACTGCAAGTTCGCCTCCCCGCCGCTAGGATTTATTCTAGAATTTAAACATATTGGTTAAATTTTATTGAAAATTGCGTACGAAATTTATTTTAGAAAAATATAACGGTTTCAAAATATGGGTACAAACAATAAACATAACTTAAGTTTACATATACGAAAAATCACATTAAAAAGAATTAGAATGAAAATCCGCCTTTTGGTGCGTCACCGCTTGGTGCACTGCTGAACGCCAACATTCCATTTTCAACATGAGGAGCTGGCTGAGATTCATCAATGCCCTGAAAATAAATTAATTGATTTAGATTCTAGATATATATGCTTACTGGTGTTGTATGTGCTCACCTCAGAGAAGAAGTTTTCAATGATGGAGAGGGCCTTCTCATAAACAGCCTCGTTGTCATGATTCTGCAACGATTCCAACAGATCCAAACCGCCATACTCCTCAATCATAATCGCCAGCTTCTCTACTTCACCTAGCTTGGCGGCTGCGTTCAATAGATTAGTGAGCCCATCCATGATAACAATGAGCGTCTTCGAATCGTTGGCGCTAAGTAAGTTACACATCGGCTTCATTGCGCCCATCTCAACAAGGATTCCCAACTGCTTAACGCTTCCACCACTCGTGTAGTTAGTCACAGCCCAGGCCGCTTCCTTCTGAGACTTGAAATCGCCAGTTTGTAGTACCTGAAGCAATGGTGCTAGAATTCCAGCGTTGATCACCTGCTGGATTTGCTGTTGATTGCCGGCCGTGATGTTTGATACGGTCCAGGTAGCTTCCTTGACGATGTTCAAACGGTTATGTTGCAATAAGCGTGGGAGATACTGTAGAGCGCCGCAGTTTAGGACGCAATCAGTTTGGACATCGCTGCCGGTTACAATATTACCGACTGCGCGTAGAGCTGGAGTTAGGATCGATAGCTGGTCGCTACCGAGTAATTCCACAAGACGAGTTACTAGCCCTATAAAACATGAATAAAAATATTAAGATTTAGATAGCTGATGATAGATAATAAATTACCAGTATCAATAACAGCTTGAATTTTATCATTAGCACCATCTGTAAGGTAGCTCAATGCCCAGCAAGTGTCAGTTAGGACATCTTTATCGACATGATTGAGCAAATTCGCCAAATACGGGAGTGCAGGTTGCACATATTGGAAGTTAACAGGCGGATTTTTGTTTCTACACAAATTCGAAATGGTCCACACAATATTGCGAAGCAAGGACAAACCGGTTTCGGGTTTAATGAGTTGGAGGAGCATGGGAAGGACGTTGCAGCTGAGTACCAAGTCACGCGCATTCGGTCCATCACCAGCGATATTTCCAATCGCCCAGACTGCTTGTTCGGCAACATCAGTGCGCGGAGACTGCAGGAGTGCGGTTAGCTTCGGGAGCGCGCCTTCCTGGATCACAGCCTGCGTTTGCTCGGTGGTACCGCTGGCAATATTTGTCAACGCCCAGCACGCTTCGAATTGCAACGATGGACTGTCAAACAAAAACAAAATGAATCATTATATTGTCATATCGCGTTAATAATACAGCTCATACTTATTGAATCTGGCGAGGAAATCGACGCATCGTGGAACAACTCCCAAACGAATCATCTGATCGATTGGCGGATTTCTTTCCTTGCTCAAGACCTTCCTGCACGCTTGGGTGGCCTTCAGTTGAATGCCCTCATCGTTGCTCATCATGCCTAAATAGATAATCAATTAGAATCATTTCATAAAATCATTCAAATCATCACCTTTAAGAATGTCTTCTGCTGGCATCGTCGATGGCGAAAGCGCCGACTCCTGTATTTGCGGGCTTGATTCATCTTCCTCCACGTTAATGTTTCTCCTCTTTAGCATCTGATCATCTTTCTTTGCTTTGCGTAGCTCGACGGTGTGGCCAATTCGACGACGACGCAATTCCTACATACATCAATCTATCAAACCGCTTTAATTCGACGACAAATACATACCTCACTGTCCTTTCCCTTGTTTTTGAACGAACGGATACGATCTTCACTCATTTTGGCTACTGAAATTGTAATTTGAACGATTTACATGAACACGTGCATTTCTAACCTCACATTTAGTAAATTGCCAAGAATAATTGAAAATGAAATTATTGATATTTGCTAATGCTTACCTGATTGAATTATTACTTGCTTGATTAAATGAAATTAAATTGAAAAACTTGATTCGTGAGAGATTTTTTTAAAGATGACCGTTAAACATTCAAACAAGTAGTGCTGCTTTGTCTGGATGGTATGAATCTTTAACGGTCGACTGACTAAAACGACCAATAAAATCAATGCAAAATAATAGTTAAACTATTTTCTAATAGATGGGCGGCCAGCCGAATAGAATTTATAAATACAGAATTTTAAAATTTAGAAAGTGATTATGAAATTACGTCGCTTTAATTACAACCACAAAGGACACATTTCATTTTTCAGCACTTCCCAAAATACTAGATCGAAACGCCACCTCACCATCAACGTGTAATTATTAATCTAACCTCCAAACATGTCGAGAGAGCGATTTTTTAGGATTTTATTCGTATTTAGTGCAATTTTAATTAATTCAGCCCACAGCGAGCTGCAGAATCTTAACGATGATGAATTGCTAAACATTATTCGTACCGAAAAATATGTGGTTGCACTATTCAGTGAGTATTTATCGTAAAAAACACAATCACAAATTCAATATGAACATTTTTCAGCTCGCAACGATTGCGATCGTTGCGTTGAATTCGAACGGGAGTTGAGTGGAATGCGTGAAGATCTAGTCGATGTACTTAATTCATGGGTGGTGAAGGTGGAAAATTCGCAATTGACCAGATTGTATAGTCCGGCGAAAGAGCCGGTTTTGGTGTTCTTCCGGCACGGTGTTCCATTACTCTACGAGGGTATGAAAGGCTTTAAATAATTCCAGAGTTTCTTGAAACTGTGATGTATAAGTTAATTTATGTTTAGGGTAGGTGGCGATTGAAAGGAGGGAGTAAAATTATGTTCTAGCAAGTTTAGAAAAGTTAGTAATTGTTAATTTTGCATGGTTTTAGAGTAGCGTTGAAAGGATCATGTATTTAACTAGATAACTAGTCTCGAATCGTATGAAAGAATCAGCTTTCATCGTAGTTTTAAGTCTGACATTGATAAATTGTATAAAATATGTCATAAATCACACCACAATCATCAAAATTTTTTAGTCTGTTCAACAATTAGACCAATATGCTTTAAAATTCATTTCATCATTTAACTTTGCACGCCTTTTCCTTTGCTTTAACACCCATGGTGGTGGTGATAAATCATTGGAAGAAGGTTGAGATTTGCGTTGTGCGCAAAAAACGTTTAAAAAACGTTGCTGATGTTAATTTATGTAAAACAGGTCCATTGAATGATGAACTGATACAGCACACATTTACGCAAAATAAGGAGCCGGCGGTGAAGGAGCTAACCGATGAAAACTTTGAGCATTTGACGCAAGCTGCAAGCGGTGCGACCACCGGCGATTGGCTGGTTATGTTGTAAGTAAGCCAAGCGTGACATAGAAGATGAAAGTGTTAATGCATTCTTACATGTAGCGTTTCGAATGATTGCGTCGATTGTCAACGCTTTCAAGCACGTTGGGAAGCGGTTGGAGCGCGTCTCAAGACACGCATGAATGTGGCGAGAGTAAATCGTGGCACCACCGGAGCGGCTACGGCTCGACGATTTGGTGTATTTCACGTACCTGCAGTCATTCTGTAATAACACATCTGTTTAATTAAATTATTTAGTATACTAATTGTTGTTGATTTAGATTTCGGCAGGGAAAAATGTACCGATATGAAATCCATAAATACGATGTAGATTCACTTGTTGCATTCGCACAGGATTGGTACAAGAATGTACAGGGTGAAAGGGTGCCATTACCGAAAACTCCATTGTATGTTATTAATTCATTCCCTATTAATTATCATTTTATTTAATAATTATTTTTGCAGTGATGATTTAACAACGATGATTGCTGATTACTTAAAAGAAAACGTATGGTTGCGATACCTAGGATTTGGTACATTTTTGATGGGAATCGTAGGATCGTTCTTCATGCGACTGTTTAGACGGCGAGGTGAACCCAAGCCATCATCAAGTAAGCCACAGAAGGATGTTAAAGAAAAGGAATCGAAGCAAAGCAAAGAAAACAAACAAAAACCGACGAAAAAGAAAGATAAATAATGTTATTACATTATCATCTCATAATAAACTTTTATAAAATAGTATCATTTTTTTAATAAACTAATTAGTTAATGGTAAGTGTAATCATGTGTTTGTTTACTTACATCACAAACCTTTTAATACTGTAGTCATGATAGATGATTACAAAACATCTATTGTGATATTTTAGTTGTCTAGTATATATATACATATAATTTATGATAATTTTTAACCCTATTTCATTATCGTTTTCTACATAAATAGAAAATCTAGAAAAAATACTAGTCTTTAAACTTTATACTGATAATAATAAATAATAATCTAATTGGAAACAAAGACTAATAATATCACAATTATTACGTCATTAATTATGAATCGACGTCAACTATTCGTCGCGTTATCATCTGTAAATAGGTGGGAGTTATTAGTATTAATTAAGTTTGACGCGATATAACGCACTCACCGGCGGCCAGTAACGTCTCCAAATTGCCGGTCATACAAGCACCTGCCAAATCCTTATCGATCTTGATAAAACTATCGACAATTGATGCATCAAAATTCAACAAGATTATCTTACAATCGTTCAGCTTCAATTCGTCTCGGAGGGCGTGTACATTCTATATACACACACAACAAACAAAAAAAATGAGAGCACGATCGTGAAATCGGTTGCGCGATAATTACCCTCATTACTGTGCTATCAACATATTTAACATTGCTACCATCAATAACAATGTATGTAGCAACGCAGTCGCTTTTTCTGTATTCCGCCAAGATCTTATCCCGAAAGTATTCAGCGGCGGGGAATTGCATGTTGGGAACGAGTACTATGATGAATACATCACCTACGGAGAGCTTTTCTTTTTTTATGTTAATGGTAGGACGTGCTGTGGGATACAAAACAAATAGCAAATTCACACCAATACCGACTAGGATTCCATACTCCAAGCCTAAGATTAGTGATGCTATAAATGTCACCAAAAACGGCACCAAATCAACACCTACAACAAATATTTAATGTATTATAAATAATTGAATAAATAAATCTTACGTTTTGATTTCCAAAGAACTACAAACGCTTCATAATCGAACAAATAGAACATACTAGTAATGACAATAGATGCGAGTGTTGTTTTCGGAATGTACACGAATGAATTCGTTAAGAATTTGAGTGCTAAAATGACTATGGTACCGGTAATCGCACCACCAAATGGTGTTTGCACTCCTGATGCATTATTTACAGCAGTGCGTGTAAAGGAGCCCGTAATCGGCATCGAACCAACAAATGATCCCATTACATTGCACACACCGAGCGCAATCAGCTCCTGGGTGGCATCCAATGATTTACCCTTTGCTGAAAATTGTATCAATGTTGTAAAAATTTTCACGATCAATGTTGCAAGTAGTACGCACAGAATGCTTTTCCAATTGCAATTGTCTCCAAAATCGAAATCAGTGGAACGAAGATAATACTGCTTCCGTATACTTTAATCATGTCAGGGAATTCATACTCAGTGCCGTTGTAGTGCGTTGAAAATGGGGGTAGTTGAAAAGGTGGCAGACCTTCAACCACCTTATCGATTAAGGTGAACGGCGATTTACCATCCTGCTGCAGAAAGTACACCATCATTCCGCTGAAAAGCACAATTAGTACATTCCTACCAAGCGAAAGATAATAGAAAAATCTTCCTAGTACATTGCGCGAGGTGGTCCAGTTCGGATTGTTTGAAATACTTCCAAAGCGCTTCAACTCCTACAAAATTCAACAATTCCAGTAACTTGATAAATTAGTGTATTTACTCAGATCCTTTACAATTAAATGTGTCAAATGACAAAGGTGCGTAAGAGTTAGTTTATAGGCAGCACAGTTCGACCAAAACAAGTAAAAACTTGCTCGATGTAAAGCTGCATAAACATCTTATGACGAATCGCTATTTGCGTACTAATTTAAACGTATAAGTTTGCATTTGCTGTATCGTTGCGCGTGAGCTGCTACCTCACTATTTAATGTTAGGTATTTTTGTGAATATTTATGAATGAATGTATGACATAAACATTGAATAATTAGATTAGATAGTTACAACAAACGCGACGTTGTTTTGGAACCGAGTAAATACAATAGATGCGATTTATTATTATACCCGCATTAGCATCAATATAATAATGCTTGTTACACCCAATATTGCATCCCATTTCTTAATATCTCTGATATGTGTGAATACTGACTCGATCACTTCAAGAAATTCGTTCGCTTTGCCTGGAATACCAAGCAGGCTTTTGATCTGCGAGCTGGCTATGCTCACGGCGGCAGCGCATGTAAAGCCGGACACCACCGGGTACGAGAAAAAATCAACAATAAAACCTTTAAACAAACAAATTGTGCAAATTGTACGCTGTTTTTGTTATCAAATCCGGTTATTACAATTAATTACCTAAATTAAGTAGTCCTAATGCTAAAATAATTAGGCCGGCAATGAATGCGAGCAGAATAACACCGTCCGGTCCCAAATGCTCCGAGTGATGCTGTATCATCAGGGCGATGATCGCCGTTGGTCCAATATTGATGTCCTTGCAACTGCCAAAGATGCAGTACATAAAACACCCCATAAATCCGGCGTATAAGCCATACTGCGGTGGCAATCCTTTAAAAAACGAAAAATAGATTAAAAAGAAATGCTTTGAATTTTTCATTGGAATGTTGTTTGTGCCATACATATTTCCAAGAAGTTATTAAATCGCTGCAAAAAATCCTTGCATGTTTTTTTATTTATTCCAAACGTATAGGTACATATATTAAAGCTTATTTAAATAATGAATCGATTAATTGTTTATGTGGTTGAAAACAAGCGTAATATATTCGAGAAATGCACAGATTATACTAATAGGTACTTAAATCATAAAAGATCTAATCAATTTAATAGAGAAAAAAACCAACAATGTGCTTACGTTGGTTATTATCAGATTTGCGAAATTTGTGCAATAACAAATTTATTATAAAAATTAAAAACGTGCGTAACTGATATTAAATTGGGCTAAAAATTGCATAAATAATAAAGTATTTTTTTTACATGACTACAATACATAATAATTCAAACAAGTTTTTTTTAATAAATACCTGCCACAGATGCATAGGCAATTCCTTGAGGAATTTCGGTAAGCGCAACGGTCAATCCAGCCAACAGGTCCTGAAGAAATGTGGTTACGGTGTAGGAGGGTAGCCAGACGGTGAACGGCAATCGTTTATTAACAAATCGCTTAAGCTTGTGCGCTGAAACTTTTTTCATGTTGATCTAACTACGTTCAAACAACACACGCTTCTTGATCGAATAGAAAAACTGTGATTGTATTTATAAAAATTTCAAGGTCGATTATATAATAAATTGGATATATTGTTGATGATCAACAGTTGGTTTCGCGAGCATAGATTTTATATAGAAATAAAAAAATAATAACGCAAAATTTACCATGCGATTGTTCGCTTATGATTGTCGTTGCATTCGTTTCCATCTCCACACGCGGCGTTCGCTCGTGTACACAGCACCACACACCACTAACGAATTGATTCTGAATGGAAAAAATACTGATAAACTCCACTCATCGTTTTTTTTATCAACATAGAATATAATAACGCGGCTTTTTACGAACATCTACCCTTCCTTCTACGTGCGTCATGTAAATATTAATGAACCTGTCGGCTATTTTGTTTTTACACATCGACTTACTTACTTACTCATATTTATTTGTTTTCGTGTCGAATATTATCTTTGTTTTTTTTTTAATTTCGCACGTGTGACGAAAACTAACTGTAATTTTGACTGCTGTCCTGAATATATATAACACTAAGCAAGGTTACTACAGTATTATGCGTTATGCGTTTACAAGGAAATTAATGATTATCATTATAAAAAAAACATGTTTTAATTGTACAATTATATAAACTACTTAAATATTATCAGTACTAGTAGATTATTCAATTTCGATCGTCGCACCGACTTTGGTGAGCAGTTCCTTCAGCTTCTCCGCTTCGTCTTTGCTAATATCGGCTTTAACTACAGCCGGTGCGCTCTCAACGAACTTCTTAGCCTGTACTAAATTCACACCCTCCAGCTGTCCCTTTATCTCCTTAATAAGGGCGACCTTTTGTGAATCCTCGAATTTCATCAACTTAACGGTGAATAGTGACTTGACTTTCTTTGGTTCCTCGTCCTCCTCTTCCGCCTTGGCTGCCATCGGCATGAAACCGCCCATTGGCATGACGGGTGCATCAGGCAAATTCAAGCGCCTTTTCAGCAGGCCACTCAATTCGGATACTTCGACCAGATTTAATTGACTTATCTCCGTTGCTAACTTATCAATTTTCGCTGATACCGGTTTGTCACTGGCTGTTGACGGGGGTGGCACAGTGATATTTTCCATCGGTGCTGCTGCGGCTGCTGCATTTGGTGCCTGTTTTATCACACCGCTGAAATAATTCGTTGTTGAAATTTTGTAAGTTTAATGTATGTGTATGTCGTACTACGTACCTTTTCGAAAAATGCTTGAATTGTGTGATTTGTAAGCGCAGAAATAATCTGGACGACTGCATTTTGTGTGTAAGAAATGTAAGAAATGTAAAGCGAGGTTATGAAACGTGATTTTCAGCTAGAATAATGGTGTCATTCGTGCTAAAATGAAATTTTAGGCGGTTTTTGCTAACACATCATGTGCTTTATTTATCATATTTCTCCTTTTAATGTACTCAAAATGTTATATTTATTGCTGAATTTGAAACAATTAATGTAGTTTATTATTGAGTAACAATATTCTGTTGCTAAACAATGATGAAGTAATTAAATAAATTTAATTGAACCTGTTATTGATAAAAACCATCGATCATATTTGTTGTTTTCTATGTAAAATATTACTATTATTAGCTTGCTATCAATATTGATAAGTAGTCGAGCGATAGACTTAGGATAAATGATATTGAAATTTATTCAATTTATTGATGTGTAACGTATATGACTTGTTAAGCAAAAGTGCGCAAGTAAAGTTGCCTATGTTGATTGTACGATTTAAAATTTTTATAAATTATTTATAAGTTGTTTGATATTTACACACAGTGGTTTAGTGTGAATTTATAAATATGCAAATGTGATTATTAATTTATTCAAATAATTAATTTTTCTCGCTGCAATTAATATATAATTTATCTAGTCTTTTATGTCTAGGGTCGCATTAAAGGTTAATCGACGATAATATACCACATTTGGTGGGATTCAAGGCTGCAAACAAAAGCATTCCTTAATTACGAAAAGTTAATTATCAGCAAGGCTGTGAAAGAATAATTTTGGAAATCAAGGAAAGTCACGCTTCTAACTAATAAAATACACAAAGGCGCATGCATACAATAAACGAGCCAGCCAACAGCACTATACTAAGAGCCAAGCAATAGAAACAAAACGTATGTAATAAATCTGGCGCATCGCATTTTGTTCACATTTCATTCGAAAGTAAAAGCATTTCTAAACCATCTATAGATCCATTATAAATAGTAAAAATACACACACACACACATTTATACACATACAAACAACAATTTCATAATGACTTTCTTAAAGGAAACGTGATGCGGCAGAGAAATGTTGAAATCGCAAGTAGCACAACAGCGAACCTTAAAAATTGATAAGCGCGAGAGCGCGTTACTTGCTTGCTTGCTTGCTTGTTTATTGCTGCTGGTGGTAAACAACCCAACGACGATTAGCCGCCCATCGTTGTTCTTATTGCCATTGCCGCTCGCTGCAATCCAATTATGAGCGACCGAAACCAAATCGTCTGTTTCGGCAGCCCGATGATGGATTTCATCATCCACATCGAGAATGAAACCGTTTTACGCACGCATCAATTACGCGACGACTTTCACCACACCATCGACGACAGCAATCGGCGGTTGTTCGATGCGGACGCGCTGGAACGGGACGCGACCGCCTGCACCGTTGGCGGTAGCGTTACGAACACGGTGCGGGTGCTTAAATGGCTTGGGGATGCCAGACTGGATGTTGTATATGTTGGAGCTATCGGTGTTGATAAGCAAGGCGAAATTATTGAGCGTAAATTAATTGATGAAGGTGTAAAATGTTCGTTTAGGAAGGTTATAGATGCTGCTACCGCTCGTTGTGTGGTGTATGTGAATGGAGCCCAACGTACCATCGTCACTGACTTGGGGGCATCAAAATTGTATACCTTAAAGAACTTGCATGAAAGCAATTTATCTAGCGAGTTATCAAATGCTAAATATATTTACTTTTCAGTAATTAAAAACCATTCAATATATAATTCAATATTTATAATTAACACAAAGTTTTTAGGGATTGTTTTTTGGTGTATCTCCAGATTGTATTGATTGCCTGCTAAATCTCTGCATCAAAGAAGAAAAGGCGCTGATTTATAATCTGGGAGCTGCATTTTTACCCAAAAAGTATCCACAAATTGATAAAGTATTTCTTCAAGCCAAAATAGTCTTTGGAAACATTTCGGTAAATTACTTTATCTTTATTAGTTATAGTCGACGAAAAGTGATTTGTGCCACTTGGTCCATAAAAGAGGCTGGCCCTTTTTGAAGTAATTTACATAAAGGGGTATAATCAGATATTTTCTCTTTTTTATAATCACTACAAGTACCTATGCGAATTACTTACAAGAAGAACTAGTTCATGCCCAACCTGTTAGTGGATGAAATATGACTTTTGCTACTTAGGTCATAAAAACGGATGGTATATTGAGCAAGAGTCAAATTTACTCGACTATACATAACTTTATTCCTTGTGTTTGTGTTTGTTTAGGAATATGAAGCCCTCAACGACATCTTCCAACTCAACACCACCAACTTCCACAAATACTTGCTGGAATTAAACAAGCTGGGACGCACAGATCGATTGCTCATCGTCACTAACGGCGAATCCCAAGTCATCATTATCCAAAACAACATTATACGAAAGTTTGATGTGCAAGCAGTGCCAAAAGAACAAATTGCTGATACGAACGGAGCTGGAGACGCCTTCGTCGGCGGTTTCCTCGCCCAGCTGATGGCAGGCAGAGATATTGATGCGTGCATGGCGTGCGCGTTATGGGCCGCACGTGAAATCGTCCAATGCGTCGGCTGCGAATTCAATCGCACCAAATCGTTCAATTAGACGTTGTTGGAATGTGTATTATAATTTAAGCTAGCTGAATAAATTATACCATCGTCGTTCGTTTAGGTGTGGATTGGTGTGGTGTCGGTGTCAGTTGCGAAATGGAGCGACAATTCGTTTGAAAAACGTTTATGGAAAAATGCATTTTTATGTTAAATTAATTAACGTCGAGCGCAAGGCCGCTATATATTTTTTTTTTCTAATGAATTAATGTGGGCTGTTTATTTTACTATTATGTAAAAATTCTTGTACATTTCATGGTAATTTTCAAGAATTTACGAACATTTACACTTTACGTAAACGATGCTATAAAGTAAGAAATCAATCAATTTTTATTAGCGTTTAATCGTCGTTAAGAAAATCTCTTTTGGTGTACCACATCAAGCGTGAAGAAATATCGGGTCATCCCATGTGTAATGCGGTTTTTTAATCTCATTTGAATTTCAAAACTTAACACATACAGTAATATTGTGTAGAATTTCCTTAAATATTTATAAAATAATCTACTTTTTGGGCACCATTGACATTTCTTCTAAACAATTCCGATTTTTTCTATTCAATTAATTTTGGTAATTGGGGAATAAATAGTAGTTTGGTAGATCGATGTCCATCAAATACGTTGAGTAAAGAAAATCTCATTTGGTGTACCACATCAAGTATAAAGAAATATCAGGTCATCCCATAAGTAATGCGGTTTTTTAATCTCATTTAAATTTCAAAAATTTATACAGTAATATTGTATACAATATTCTTCAGTATTTACAAATTAATCTACTTCCCGAGTAATAAATCATCTCTCCCAAACAATTCAGGTTCTTTTCATTCAATAGATTTTGCAGGCAGTCAAAGGTAGTAATTTAATAGATTGAAGTTCAGTGAATACAATAAGTAGAGTAGTATGCCAGTATCATATCGGTACAATCTTGGTCCCTTCATCTCAAATTCGAAGTATACTTTTTAATGAACGCATAAAGAATGTCGATTTGCTGAACTCGCCTCATCTCGTCTACTTTTAGCATTTACTACTTTATTATTCATGGAATGGTTCAATAACATAATGAAAATTGTAATGATTTTAAGAACTGCAGAATAAATAGTACTCTTAGTAACCGGTGAGTCGGTTATCATGAGATAATCAACAGTTTAGGTTCCTCTATCTAAAATTCGAATAACATTTTTCAAGTAATGTCCTGATACTAATTTTAGTTTCTCTTGACTACCCCTGGCATTTACACCTTTCTTACTTACGGAATGGCCCAATAAATTAATGAATATTCTTTCCAGAATTTAGTTCTAATAAAACTTTTTTTCTTTACTCACACAACTTATACATAAATCATAATTGTCTTTAAATATTCTTCGTACAATCATACTTGTTTTGGCCAAAAATAATTAATTTCGCAAATATGAAAAAAGAACGAAATTATAAAATCAAAATAATATTTTGTTTTTGTTGATTTTCCTGTACAATTTTCTAGCAATTTATATCTACGCCTAGTTATAGTCAAAATGGAATGACATTAAAAAACTTGTTACTATTTAGAAAAACAAATCAATCAATGTTTTCTTGTTCTCGCGCATACACAAAACCAGAATCAATCATTCGAGTGAAAATATTCTGTGCTCGGTTGATTGGAAGCTGGATGGTTTATGGAAAATGTATTTTTTTATGTTAAATTAATGACATCGAGTGCAAGGTGAACGCTATTAATTATCGTATGTGGGCTGGTTATTTTACTATTATGTAAATAAATCTAATAGAATAATTTTCGGTTTCTCGATTCGTAATTAGATTGCGTTGCTAATAGCGTTTGGGCGTCGCTGATGCAACAGCACACAATATCACTCCGTTCGTATTTATAATGTGGAATTTGCGTGTTAATTGTGCGACACGACGATGATGATGATGATGATGCGCCTATAAGAACAATGCATCAATGTGATTTTTAGCAGCGCGCTTCATTCTTGAAAATATCAAGGAAATATATAAGTCTTGTATGTATATGTATGTATATGAAAACATCGTTTCGCATAGCCGGTTATTATAATAATAACGATTTAATTATAGCCAATCTAAAAATTTTTTTTCACTCGCGAGCGCTCGAAAAAATAATGGCTGAAATTATTACACCTTTGACATTTTGTGTCAATTAACCATCCCAGTCCCATTAACTCTATCTGTCTAAAGAAACAACAAATCATGTGATTAATAAATAGTAAATCAGCAGGTGAAATTGTAATAAAAGCTAATCAAAAGGCGCACCTCAATACGAGAAGCAAGATGTTGTTGGTTGGGCTGGTTGCTTGGTGCTGTGAGCGCGAGGAGGAAGCTGAGGAAGCAAAAGACGAAGACGACGAAGAAGGTGAAAAAACGAGACTGTGCGCACGCATTTCTTCACTTTCACGCTGTTTGTTGCTGTTGCTGCGGTGCGGCCCCTCGGTGCCCGTATTCTGCGTATATTGCTTTCCTTCCTTCCAGCGCCGAAAAAAAAATAGGGATTCACTTTCATGTCCTTGAAAGAGAGGGTCAAGGACGTGGCGAACGCGAAAAAAATTTCAAGCAGCGCGAACGAAAACGATCCGCGTGAGGTCCGCACCGCAACGCGCATTATTAATCGCCATAAAAAAATATATAATCATCGCTGCATGGAAATTTTGTTCTTGCAAAAAAACCTTTTTACATCCTATAAGTTGTAATAATATAATTTACTGCATATTTGATATTATTATATTTGAAGTCAAAAATACAATGTCTAACTTTAATCTTGCGCAGTTACTTTATTTTTAAAGCTACAAACTAGAGTTTTTGAGCTATTCATAGTAAATTTAATATTCTAATAAAGTTTTTATTATATTTAATTATTTGAGTGCAATTTCAGCTGTTGGGAATTGAAAATAACACTAAAATCACTGAAAATACATTATGCAACGTTGACTTTAAGTAATCTAATTATTTTTTATGCTAGTAACGTGAATTTTTAACTATTCTTTAACAAATTTAATCTCTAAAACTTAAATGTAATGGTTTCCAATATTTTTTCATTTAGGTTCTTTTTTTGGTTAGGAAATTTGAATTTTGCTCTGATTTTTACAACGGCATAGTATTGTGCCCCTTAGAAAGGCGTCCCACCGTTTGGAAACCACTGCTCTAAAAGAAAATTTAATCTCATCTTTAAGTGGTTCAATTAAAATTAACACAAAAATAATTTTTGAGATAAATCCTTACTTAGTTTTTAAAACTTTTGTGCTATCGCGACTGTTTAATTAAATTTAATCATTGATACAAGACTTCTTAGATAATTTTGAGTTAAAATGTTGTATCCATCCTCTAGTAATAGAAATATGAAAATTAATGAAGTTAATGATGTTGCTTGCAGTTACGTGGTGAACCATAATGTTATAATTGTTAAATAAATAAATTCTTGTTTGATTCACAAATAAGTTTGTAGTTTAGAAATATATATTAACTAAATATCTAAACTACAAACCAATTTGTGAATCAACCAAGAGGTTATTTAATTAACAATTAAAATATGCAAATTGCAAAAAATGAACTTTTTATCATTGCAGAAACTATTCATTTATTATTAAAGCAAAGAAACTAACATTTTAAGAGCATATTTAGCAAATGTTGAGCTAAGAATGCATATTTATCTTTTAGTAATTGAAATGATCACAAAAATACACTTTTTAATTTTTATCAATAAAATTGGAAATAAAACTTTTGAGGCATTTTTAAACCTATTTTACCTATTTTATCATTTGATTATCAAAATTAATATAAAAATCATTGTTGGACTTAAACAAAGCGAAAAAGATTGCGATTAACTTTTGATTTCCATGTGTGATCTTCCATCAAATGTGTCATACCAGCTGCTATTAGAGGGCCATTGGCATATCGTAATATGAGCTTTTGTCATTGTGCGTGCGCGTACACAACTTTCATTTCTCTCTTGTGTTGATTAACGTCCTTGCATTGCGACATACACACACACCGTTTATTTATTCATACATCTCGTGAATATTTCCATGCGAATGATGGTGATGATAAATCAGGCGAGACGAGCCGGGGCGCGCGCGATCATGCGTGTGTATGTAACAAAAGCGCCAGCATCATCATCAGCATCATCATCATCATCAGCGCCGTCGCGATTTCGAATCGGGCGCGCAAAATTCCGGTAGCCGATTCAATTTGTATACGCTGATGGCCGCACGTGCGCGATATAACACAAAACTTTTCTCTCTCCCTCTTTCTGTCTGCGTATATGTATGTATATTTTTTTGGAAATTTTCTTAATAGAATGACGTATTACGAAATACTCGTTTTCATAGCCGGTGGTGATTATCAACCACTAAAAACGATATCCTGTTTGGCGATTTATCATTTTGCTTTCTACATAATGGTGATATATGATATGACTTTCAAGCCGGGCCGGCGCGCAAAAAAAATCGCGCGATTTCCGGCCGCTGTGTTGTTGCGGCTGCACTGCCCCGCTCAATATCCGGTGCAACAACGAAAAGCGCACCGCGCGCCACGCGCACGAGTTTCTAATTAGTTCTTATATTATTAGATTGTCAAATTACTCAATCATTTTCACTTTTTTTTTGTCGCACTTTGCGCGATAGGAAGCTATACATGCGGATAGTTAATGCGTTTTTCGTTGATTAGCTAAGCAGCGCATTGATGGCCGATTAATCATCGCATGATTAAGCGTTCAATGTTACATTTTAATGAGTGCAGTTTAACACGTATCAATAAATACGTTGTCCTTTGTAATAGAGAGAAGAGATGGTGGAAATATGGGCAACCCTTAAAAACACAATTGGAAATAAATGATCTGTGAAGAGTTGTGCCCATATTTGGACCATTTTTTGTCTAAAAATAGAGGAGAAGTTGGGCCATATGGACGTAGGGCAGAAGTGGCAGTGTGAATTAGAGATGTGCATGGGACTAAATATCTATTCCCAACCCAACCACTCCTAAATGTTTATTTGCAATCATTTCCGTAAACATTTCCGTAACTTTTATTCCACTCCCAATCAATCAATGATTAGAATTTCACTTCCTTTCATTACAAATTATTGGATCTGGTTATTGGTAGGTACATGGGACCCATTGTGATCCCAAAATGATGATGGTATCCAGTCAAGATCAGGTGATTTCAGAATTAGCAAGATAGGTATTTCAACTTATTAGATATTTACTCATCCCATGGGATTCTCTTATGAGTAGTGATTCTATTCCGCATCTGTCAACTACTTGTCTTATTGGGTCCCTAAAAATATCTTACATTTGCGCATCTCTAATGTGAACCTAAACATAAATTGCAGGAAAAAATCCAGATTTTTGGTATGAATCATTAACCACATGTACCCCCTTCTCCTATTCACTTATTGATTTAGAAATTATCGATGATAGTTGGAAATTTTCGGAGAGAGTGCGGCGCGAGCGAATTTTTCCTCCTCAAATCCGCCCGTTTTCTCGCACATTCATGTGTCGCGCAGCGTTACGTGATTTAATAGCTGGAATGATGGATAATCGCCTTTTAATACCCGCGGTGGAAGGAAAACGTCATGGTGTTTAAATCACAACACTATACATACATACACACTCACACAATAATTTCATTTAGATGGAATTAAATTAATTGAATTCACAATTACGTGCATTAAAACACTATTTACAAAGCGATTTGCATGCGATGTTTAAGCGCTATACACGAACGCTTATTTTTTCTTCATTGTCTTCACACACAAAAAGCAGGTAATGTTGCAAACAGCAGTGATAAAATGTCACATTTATTACAATAAAGTTTTTATCTTTATTATAGATTAAAAATTAGCTATGTTTTTAAGCTGGAAATAATAATTAAATTCAAAGAATTTCAACAAGAAAGTAAAGATCAACAACAAACAGTGAACAAATTTTGTTTAAATAAACGAAAAGCTAAACATTTTCGCTAGGTTTGTCATGTTTTGTTACCTCAAAGAGTAAATGGCAACGACAAAATCACTTAAAGAACTTTTTCGTGTGTTTGAATTAAGCTCGAATTAAATATATGGAAAAAATACGGTTTTTGCAGACGTTTTGTCAAACAAAATGTCTAAGCAGTTCAGACAACATTTTCCTCCTATTATAGACACAAAAAAGTTTAAAAGATAAAAAATGTTTGAGATTTCTGTCTTTTTTTTAAGTCAGAGTAAGTACGAAGAAATAAACTTTTAGTAGTCTTATTTTTTGACTAAAGCTTTCAAACAAAATTATTATCAAAAGTTTCATGTTTTTTAGACAAGAAAAATTATGAGATTACCATGATCAATTATAATCTATTTGCGTAGCAAAATAATACATTTTTTAATAATAAAACTAATTAAAAAGCACGTTTCTTCGATTTCGCACTAGCTATAATTATGGTTGGGATTTCCGCTCGTTTTAAAACAAACCAGAGAAAAAAAGCTGGGAGTTTTTCTATCAATCTACATATTATTCAATTAACTAAGACAAAAACAACGCACACACATAAAAAAGCTATTGCATAATTTATAGCGTGTCAAAACTAGTCGAAAATTAATATAATCCACGCTGCGATCTAATAATTGATTACGTTTGGAATTTCTGATGAGACGACTACTTCCCAGCAGCAGCGACGCCAGCAAAAAACCAATAACGTGCCGCCACGACAACAACAACGCGTTTTGCCGCAAAAATATATATTTCCACATCGTGCCCTTTAGCAACATTTCAATGTTATTCGTGCGCTGTTGCTTAATTTTCATAATAATTATAATAATAGATTTTTGCTAATTAGCGCGCGAGACAGATGATATGTATGTATGTATGGGATTCCCATTTTTTTTTCAAATTGCTCTCGCTATATAATAATAGCATCTCATTTATTATTATATTAACATTTAGCTAGCGCACGAATTGCGCCGAAATACCAAGCAGACGCGCGTCGAAACATATTTTGAATGAATAAACCAACAACAAAAAATGTATAATAAGGCTGGTAATTTCGTATTCGTGCATATGTTAATTATTACCCGGACAATAGGAGCATAAATCACACACATTTTTTTTAATCTCGTCAATGATTCTTAGATATTATATAATAAGAATACGTCTTTCTACCAACAAGCTAACTAACTAGAAGAACAATGTACTATGACTGAATTTGATTCATAAATTGTGCAAAAAAGCGAACTAATAAATATTTTATATGGCGTTTGCATCAGCATAATTACATGAAAATGGCGTGTTTTGTGTAAATAAGCAATAAAATATTTATAATTTGCATTCATTAACCATCACAACAATGCTGTTGTTATGACCGCCCTCTTACCGACCAATTAATTATTATTATCATATAAGGAATTTTAATAAATCTTGTTACACATTTTTTTTTGAAAATTTGTCAAACTGTAATATAATTAATAACTATATGCCAGATGAAACGTGTCAATTAGAAATACAGCAAATGTTAAGCCAATTCTGGGCAAAGGGAGCTGGTAGACGGCTTGACAGTGTTGATTTGTGGAGATTTTATTATCCAATTGAGTAGATTTTATTTGTATTAAACAAAACATACAGCGAGAATTTATTTATGTTTAGAGTTTTCTACCCACAGTTATGTAGCGCCATAAAATCGCGTACTTAACTTTTTTAGTGATACTGGTCTATCCTCTACTATACCTTAAATTTGAGTTACGTGAGTTTCCATGTATCTTGTTTACATCCACAGTACACAGTTCTACAGGACAAGACGTGCAAAACCAGCATTCATGTATATCTTGCTTCTTTTGTGTCAAACAATAACTGATAAGGTCAAATTTGGTCAAGAGTAATTATAAATGTGTTTGCCATGTAATGTTCTAATTGTTTTCTTCTAAAAAATGGCTTCATACCAAGTTTGTGTTAGACCTGATTGGTAGATATATGTATAAGCACTTTTATTTAGTTTGCATTGTCATACTTACAATCTAAAACATACTTAGGACTTTAGGGCTTAGGATTTCATAATCATTTTAATGGTCTGTTAAAATTTAAGTCGTCCTTAAAAATTTAAATCAATTTCATAATGTTTTTAAGTAACCATTAGTAATAGTTTTAAATTGTCATTTAAAGGCACCTTTAACTTAATCCCCCCTTTAGTTAACGGTGCATTAACGATTTGATTATGAAATCGGCCCTTAGTAATCAATATGATACGAGTTACTAAAAAGCGTGTTATTTACGCTTACGATTAGTTCAAATTTCATACACAAATTCTACTCAATATTATTATAAGTTGATATGCATGTGTTTTACTTAACAGTATTTATCGCGTTTTTATGGTAAAATCAAACTTTTGAATAAAAAATTAAAATCAAATTGTTTTACGGGTAAATATACCCGAACTATAACAAAATGAATTGTACCTAATTGCTATCTCACTATTATAACAATACAATTTAGATACGCATACAATTTAATGTGTAACACAACTATTTGTGTTTAATACTGTGAAATGTACTAATGTTGTGTAAAAACCCAGCGAAAAACTGCCATAAAAAAGATGACAATGACATGAAAGGCCTGGAAAATAAATCCGGCTTGGAAAATATCATATCGATGACATAATCCTCAGCTATATAGGAAGTCATCCCAGTTGACCGTGATGTTCGCAAAATCTTCAGAGACGAAGGATGTAGATACTAAATAAGTCGCAGCCTTTACACCAAAGAAAAACGCATTTTATGGGCATACGTGTTGATTGCAATATAGCGTTGTTATATGATTCATTTTCCTTCTAGCTGCGATGCGGAGTATGATTGATAGCGCGCGTGGTACTTCGATGGAAAACCGCATCACGGCGGTTTTCGCACCCGGAATTGCGCAAAAAAATTTCGCATCAACAATCTATTGATGCAACCATTTAGCGCGACCTGATCGAAAAAGTAAAAGTGTTTATTTGACTACGCGATATCTTATTAGCAATTACTATTCCGGTCACATT
>JARJDW010021010.1:0-16475 GCA_030264715.1 Adinopsis sp. GC000173
AGCAATCAAAAAATGTACTAAGAATGTTCTATGATGAAACAAAAAAATTCTAATATTATTGTCTATTGCCTCCCAAAATATAATATGTTACTAATCGCCCCCTCAACTATAGGTAAACGCCCTCAAGGGGGCGATATCGCCCACTTTGAGAATCACTGGTTTAGATGAACTAGAATTTTATCAACGTTTCCGAATAACGAAAAATACCTTTGAAATTATCTACGAACAAATTGATAATAATTTGCAAATAATAATATAATTTGAATTTGTTAGGGATTCAGCATTGCCAACCTTGTTTTTTTTGTGGAAATGTCAGGAATATTTATAGGAATACAACATTGCCAACCTCACTTAATGTAGCAATAACTATGGCTGGAATTAAATTGATTATGAAATTGAAAAATTTTAAGTGTCATTTTCAGAGACCATTAGCTTAACTCCTCCTTTAGTTAATCGAGGATTGGTGATTTGATTATGAAATCGGCCCTTACTTTTAGATAAATAAACATTATAGAATTTAAACCAATTTGATAAGCAGAATAATATTTATTTTAGATATATTTTATTATCAAAATAAAAAATAAAACTACCCACATCCTTTCACCTTTGACATTTCATAAAATTTAAAAAAATGTTTCAAAAATGCATCCATCAGAAAGAAAAAATCTACCTGTTACGTTAAATTAAATTAAACAAAAAACGGGTTTATTTGTTTTGACGAATCAGACATTGATGTAATCTGTTCCATCATTCCAACAAAAGTTTAAACATCACATCCTGTACATTTTATTACGTATTATAAACACGTCAACCCCTATAGGTATGAAAAAAAGCAAAAGTTTTTTTGTTACGAATGGCTTTCAATTTCAACTCTTGCAATGTATGTAGGTAATAAGATGAATTGAATTTTATGGAGAAAAATTGCCCATTTACTATTATTTTACGCATGTAAAATTGCCCACTAAATCTCCATAAGATATGGATTTATAAAACAAAACAAGTTTTACATTGGGCAATAATAATCTACATAAACATCAAAACTTCACATTTTATTTTTAGATGTGCGCTTATAAAATATTGATTGCATATTTAAATTAAAATAGATTAACTAAACGCTAAATTATAATTGCTAATTTTTGAGGTTATTCAACGAATTATCAGTTCAAGTGATGTTACAGTCACTAATTATGATGTTTTTTATTTTATTTTTAGCTCTATTATTCGTGCGTTTTGTTCGTTCTTTATAAACCTACACCATTTTAAGCGTGCAAATTGCGTTTCATAATATTCCAAACATCCCGACTATGATACAGAAAGCTAATTACAAAGCTGGAGTTATCTTATTTTAATACTAAACTTAGATAGGGTTCGTTAGTTTAGGTTAGATTTATACCTTGCAAATTAACTTGCTTGAAATTGCTGCTAACTCGAAATAGAACAATGTTATTTTCTATTTCCTCGAGACACCTTTCCACTCAGATGATTCAAATAGCTATACTTTTATGCTCATTTTTCTGCAAATTGTTGATGTTTTAATTTCGTTACATTAAAGTGTAGATGTAATGAAAAATATTACCGCTTATACATGCACATAAAAATGATGTAATGTTTATTTTGTGTGTTGATCTAATTTATTTGCAAACCAAATTGTTTTAATGAGTAATTTACTTATAAAAACTCTGATTTTAAACATTATGTCAAACTTAGAAATATTTATTTAAATAAAATAACCCGCATCAAATGTTGGTTTCTTAATCAATTTGTAATAAGATTTTAATTTCATGTGGCGGCAGAATGTTAATGCTTTTGGATACAAAAAACTGCTAGGAAATGTAATCCTAGAGTCATTAGTTGCAATCATTTAAATTGATACATAGCTTTTGATCCCTATAATCTGCAACTTCGATAAAACACTTTAATTAGGCAATTTGAAACACTGGCAGCAAAATAGGGCCGGAGCACATGATATTACTTATATGAATATTGTTTAATTACTAGTCCTAAATCACATAAAATTAAATTGAAATTTTGTGTAGTTTTAAAGCTTTAAAGATTTTAAAAATCAACTTAGAAATTCAAAGTAAAGTGTATTACTCAATATGTGCATATAAGCTTAAAACGTAGATATAATGCCTTTTGCGGGAGACGACAAAACTTGTTTTTTTACAGATCAGAAGGAAATTGCAGGAAACTAGTAAACATGAGCAGTACATGGAATGAAGAATTACGCATTATATTTTGCCTTTTAAGTTTTCATTGAAATAATATCTAGTAGTTCAAAAGTCATTAATTTACATTAATGAATGACAATAAAATGAAATTATATTAAAAGAATTTACCACCCAAATCTCACGACAAAAGTTTTTTTTTATATTAGTGTGTAATTAAATAACATATTTATTTGTTGAACCATTAGGAGCAGCAATATAAAAAATATTTTTTAAAAACAAGCATAAAATTCGCTGATATTTGCGCGCTTTGTTGTTTATATACATACACAAGATAAAGTTGTGGATGTAAAACTAAAACATATCATCCATATATTTTCAACATCCACGTAGTATATATTTTATTCTTAAAAGTACATTTCGTGCTTATAGAATGTTTAATGTAAAGATAAATAGCGTAAAAGAACATTTCTATATATAGCTGAAGATTATTTGAATTCTAAATTTAGCTTTCGAAAATATCTGTAAGAAACTGCGATATGAATAATAGGAATCGTATGTACGTACATACGACGCTAATTAAACAAGCGCACTTTTCTTCGAAATAAGAAGAAAAAATTGCAATTAATTTCAGCTTTGAAATTTTAATCTACACGTAGGAATTGAACTGCTGCTCGGCGTTAATTATACACTCTCATCGATAATTTTGTTAGCATCCAATAATTAAGCTCATTTTTTACGTTAACATTTAATTAACTCGGCATTACATCCCAACAATACGTACGTGCACAATAAAAACTTGTCGAATTTTTCAACCTAGATATTTAATGGAATTAAAGCACACAACGACGTGTCATAATTTTTATCTATTATTTTTTTTAATCTTGTTAATCTTGACATTGTTGCAAATAAACTACTTAAAAAGGGTGCTCGTTCGTTGCTGCATGTGACGACGTGTTTACAACTTTTCTGTTAGCAGTGCAACAGCCAAAATTCGCACCAAAATGTGTCAATAAATTTCACTTACAACATACAAATACTGCAATTATTAATAGAACGTATTTTATCTCACAAGACAGTTACATTTGCGCAAACATAACATATTTTAAACGTAAATGCATTAGATAACTTTATGCGATTAAATTACAAACTGAATTATTTTAAATTTTATGTTAAATTGCATATCAAGGTTCAATTTACAGCCAATTTGAATCAAATATTTGCAAACATTTAATTGTTCGCTTTAGATGGAGTTAACTATCGCTTTGTTGTTACAAAATTTTACTTTACATATGTTCGATTGTTTTGTCACAAAATATTGCAAGTGAAAGTTAATTATGAGATTAATTTATGATTCGATTTATATGGTAAATTGGTGTAAATAAACGTATAAAGAATAAGTCCAATATGAAAATAGAAAATTCAAGTATAGATTCTCTTTCTTAAAGTTTTATTGAATTAGTATAAATAAATGAAATAAATAAACAATTTTGCTGACTCTATAAAATTTATATTCTTATTTATAAAAACAATAAAAAAATATTAAAGCCGTGCAAAATCAAATCTTTATTATTAAAAACAGCGATAAGAAAAAGAGGCATGAGTCTACTGCAAATTAAAATTTGAAAATGGGTATATATTTAAATGACACTTCAATATCATTGTTTAAATTTTAAGCAAATTTTTATAGCAAATCAGAATGTGCCAGTGTTTTTGCGAACTTAAAAACCACATTTTTTCAGCAATTTCCAGCTTATCAATCACATTTTGCACAAAGAACTTCTTACTGCTTCTATATCTTATATTTTACATAAACAAATAAATCAATTTAGTATACATTCGATACGATATTTATTTTTATTATTTTATGCTTGCATAAAACAATGAAAGTTTGTTACTTAAAATATCGACAATTAAAACAAAACTTACTTAAAACGGCGTTAGGTGAATTGCGTAGAAAACCCTAAAAAGTATATAAATATGTCTCCCATAGCATAGATTTTGTTATTCATTTACACAGATTTGGTGTAAGTAAGTATATTATGCATTATGCATATTGCATATTGACTAAAAAATCTACGCAAATCGACAATCCCAAGACGTACACCTGGATTTCTCTACGCAATTCACATATCGCCCTTAAAACCAACAAAGTATTTTGTTGCATCTTCAGGTCAACTGTATAAAACATTTGCACTCAGGCTCTAATTTGGATATTTACGGGGCGCTTCACAAATATGAGGCCCAAAAACAATTTTGCTAGTTCAGGCTGTACCTATACAATGCAATGTTATTTTGCAATAACGCTGTTAGTTAGTCATATAACTCGTTCGTTAGTTAAAATCTTTAAAGTCTTTGAAATGAAGAAAAGCATTTGCACAAAATGATATCCTCATTATACTATTATATAATATTTTATTTAGATCGTTTTACCGGCCCCAATAAATCATTAGCCCCGATCGAGTACCTGTTTGTTAAACCCAGTCAACAATTAAAATTGAAATTATAAATAGATAAACACAAGTAAATTTACTATGTAAGTATATACAACTAAAGATGCAACAAAATGTTATACCTAATTTTCTATGCAAGCATTCATCAAAATCATGTATTTCAAGAAAAATTCTAATACTCAAGATCATAACTAACTCTACTCAAATGCCAAATATTATTTATAATTGTTAGATTAGCCAAAATTATTATTATATTAAAAATATTTAAAATTATTTTTGGCACATAACATTTAACCGCCAGTTGTATTAGAATCACATTTCGCATAATTTATTTATTTATTCCAACTTTCCTATTAAAATCCATAAAGTTTTCATCGAAGTGATAGTAAAAAGCCGCGAAGTGTGGAAAGATTATTTCCTCATTTAAATAATTCGAAATTATTTAATGAAAGAAGAAAAGTGTAAAAACGCACACATTATTTTCACATATTTTTAATTAAACCATTGTGTAGAAAAAAAGGTAATAACGCTCATAATTCACATAATTTAGTGGTTAAACGTAATCGTTACAGGTTTCAAAAACATTAGCCAGCAAGTTACGAATGCAATTTAAGATCACTCAACGCATTTCAATCATCGGCGCATTTATCCTCCCCAAAAATAGTATCTACGCCAAACAAACAAAATCGACGACGACGACGCTGCAACTACTTGATAAATCACTCTGTATATATGCGTACGATATTACATGCACATTCAATTTTGTTTATCTCTTATGTAAATAGCACTTTACACATCTCTTTTTTATATACCATTAACTTGATAATTAATCACAACAATGAGTTGGGTGTAAATGAGTCATGCGTTTACCTCCATTGCATTTGCGAAATAATAAAAAAAACAACAATATCGTGAAGTCACATAACAGTACAATACACAATTTCGCCAAATTGTTGACCGATACGCGACTTTTTGGTTAAAATTACCGAAATGTATGAGTCAGATGTGAATAATTTCAATTAGTATGAAAACACAGGAGAATGTGGAACGAGCAATTGCCTAAAGGTTCGTTCGCTTTAAAAAGTCGATGCAGAAGGCATCTGCCCCATGATATTTTTCATATAAGAGCGTATTAATGTGATTCTGAGGAAGCAGATGCACTGAATTACCGGTTTTTTTTTAAATAAAACTGTCCCACATTATTATTTGCATTTACTTTCCCTTTGCTAGATAGATAATCACAATCATCTACACCTAGAATAGTATAAACATAAGCATAGTGCTAAAACTCCCAGCCTTTGTTTTCACGGATTTGGTTGATTTAATGCATCGGATGCACGCCTTATCTTATTCGAAGTACATTTGATAGGACTGTAATTTATTTTTGGAAAGATTATTGATTGAAATATGGGGTCAGAATAAGAGAAGTAAACTGTCAACAAAATACAACTTGCCTTCAGAGAGTTCCAAATCCAATTCGGCTAATTTCTCACGTACATCTTCTGGCAATTGACTGATATCAATGTTTAGGTCCGCCATGGCTTAAACACCATGAATTTTGTCATGTAAACAACATAAAAAAACACCTCACATTACACCGCACTACACACTTCTGCCATTTTGCCTGATAACATTCATATATTAATAAAAAGGTAGGGCAGAAATCTGTAGAAGCACTCTTTTGTTTAATAGGCAACTTTTTAAACTGCTGCGCAAGCTGCATCCAATGGAGGATAGCTGAACTACACCATGCTAAAGATGGCGATTTCTATTCGATTATCCAGTCAACAACCATCAGCAATATAGTTCACCATAAAACTGTTAATACGTTTTCTAACCATTTAAGAAATGCAATTATTAATGCTACATTCTTCCATGGTGAGCTAAGAGTTATGTATTGTATTTTCTAGTTACCGTAGTAATTCAATATTAAAAATCAATAATACTTCTATCAACTAAGATATTTTATTTCCAATGCAGATTTTATGTTAAATTGATTGCCCAATTTACTGTCGTACATTTTATTATATTTTTACAAACGTTTATCACATTTATCGCGCACATTCATGTGACAACCACATTCTTTTTCTTAAGTAAAATCTTGATTTACAGCGAAATTTATTGCGTTACAAGTCTCAATATCTCAAACATTATTATACTCGATTTTTTATAATTTATGTCGGAGACGTTATTTGAAATTTCCTAAAAAGCTAATCGCAATAAATAATATTCTTGAAATAAATTTAAAACAAATCCATTTTGCATACATTTAAATGTGAAATAAACCATGATTTACTTAATGTGGTATTTATTTGATAACTATAAAACTATAAATTGATAATCTATTTATAAAATAGTAAAATATTCAAACAAGTATTTATAATGTCTCTAATCTAAAATAAAATTTACATAAAAATTATATTCAGCTTGTTTTGGAACTGTTGGAAGTTAAACAGCAAGAAATACACTTCTTTGGTATACATACATTAATATAAAAACAATTTTTACAGTCTATAAAAAAGTAGTAGTATAATAAAATGATGTTTGTCTACTCACAAAAAAGCTACAAAAAGTTTAAGGTTCAAGAACAGGCTTTCTAAAGCAATTATCTGGTAAAGCTTTTGCGATTTGCTCAATATTTTCAACATCTTTCCGCAGCCGTTCGATCTCTTCGTTGTAAGCATCGACGAGAGCATTCTGTTCGCGCTGTTCGTTTTGCAATTGCAGTAAAATTTCATCCAAATTGGCATCTTTGACACGTTGCTCGGCTTTCTTTAATTCCATCTCCAAACGATTCAATTCGTCTTCATCAAAATCGGGCAAATTCTCTAACTCTTTCATAATACCCTCGACATCTTTCAGTATATCGTTCACTTTCTTCGTTGCTTCCTGCGAGTCTTTCTGCGCTCTACCAACCTGTAATGCATATTAATTAGTTCCCTCCTATTCAATTAAACTTAATGACAAACCTTTTCTTTGGCTTCATTAATTAGAGTACCATTATTTTCTGTTTGGTCAGCCAATCGCTTGAATTCAAGTTCCGTGTTTCCAACACGATCTGCCATTAATTCCGCTTCGTTTTGTAGATTGGTAGCGTTTTTATTCAACATCTCTGCCTCTTTTTGTATATTTTCAGCATGTTGTGCCGCTTCCGCTGCTAATTTACTGGCGGTTTGTGCTCGATCTAACGCATTATCAGCGTTTTCCTTAGCAAGCAACAAGGAACGTTCTGCTTCTTCAGTTTTAGTATCCGCGTCATTCAAAAGTAGTTCAATTTCAGGAATCCGATCGAGTGCTTGTTCAGCCGCAACTTTGCTTTCCTTGACTTGTTTATCGAATTCTACAAAATGATTTTTATAAAACATAAACATAAACTAGTTACACATTAAATGGTAAAAAAAACTTACGGCTTAATGTTTCGTACATCGCTTTCGCATCGTTTAGCGTCTTATTTCCTAATTTTACTGCATTCGTAGCTTGTGCTTTAGCCAAATCAATGTCACTTAATAAATCATTCGAAAAATCTAATTGTTCTAATCCTTTAGCTAATAAATCTTCGGCTGTTAATATTTGTTCCTCGATTTCTCTAAGCAACTTTTCCTTTTCGCCCAACAAATCATTGGCATCATCAATTAACTTTTTAGCCTCCTGCTTTGTGTCCTCGGCTTTTTCCTTCAATGCCGCAATATTTATATCGGGCACAATAAGATTTTTCGCGTCGTTAAGCAACGATAACGCCTTGTTTTTATTTTCGCTGGATTTTTTGTGTGCGTCCTCCGTCCATTGTTTAACGCGATTCAGTTTATTTTCGGTATTAGCAATCTCACTACGTAGAGATCGAATTTCCTGCGTTATATTTTTTTGTTGATCAGTGGCATTCTTCGCTAACTCGTATGCTAATATTGAACGATTTTTCGCCTCAGACGCCGTGGCGACGATATCTTCTGCAGTTGCATCTAAAGTATCAGCTAAATCACGCGCTTCATGTGCAATTTCCGTCATTTTATCGGAATGCTGGCCGAATAATTTAGCACGTTCCTTGGCTTTATCTAACGCGGCCTTGCCCTCCATCGCTAATGCATCCAAGGCTTCGTCGAGAACTTCTTTTGATGTTTTTAGTGTATTATCGGTGTGCGTTAAGGCTTGTTTAGCTAATATATCTAAAAAGGTTAATATTTTAATATTTATTGACAATACATTTGACTAATAAGTTACCTTGTTCTTTAGCTAAATGAATATTTTCTTCTATCTCTTCGAGCGTTCGTGATATCTCTTTTTGTCGTTTAGTAATCTCAGTCAATTTCTCCATTAATGATTCATCATCGCCGCCAATACCGGCTTTCGCTTGCTCATACAAATCAGCAACTTCATCCTGTATTTCAAGTAGTTGCGCCTCAAATTTATCATCATCAATAACCGTCGGATTGCGTTCGATCTCATCTAATATTGTACGCAAATGTGCCAGCTTTTCCAAATGCTTGTGCGACGCCTCTTGTACAAGATTATAACAATCCGGGCAATTAACGCAGCCTCTTTGCCGATCATATTTATTTTCTTTGCAGCGATCGCAACGGCGACCTTCAACGTTATCTAAGCATGGGCATTGACCCGATGAATCGCATTGCAAATCCTTCGAACCAATTCTATCGCAATCGCAACTTTTACAACCCTCCGTTGAAAATCCGTAGCGGAAGGCTTCACATTGATCACATCGCAATCTGATTAGTAAAGTAAAGCAAATAGTAACATGGAAGTTGTTATATAAATTGATTAATCGCATACCCTGTAATACCTTGTCGACAATGACATTGACCAGTCATAATATTGCATGTATGGTTGAGTGAACCTATGGGATCGCAATTGCATGATATACATCCTTCTCCATTAATAATATTATAATAGCCTTCTTCACATTCATCACAATTTTTCCCCTGTACATGTGGCTTGCAGTTACATATTCCAGTAATTTGATCGCAAATGGGTGCTCCATCTTCTCCACCAACCGTTCCAGCCGCATAACACTGACAAGGCTGGCAATCGCCTTTTGGCAGTGCGAGCGCATCTCCATAATAACCTAACATAAATAAAATTTGAAATATCGAAATTGAAAATGCAGTAAATTTATATACCTGGCAAGCATTTGTCGCAACGAGCCCCGCCGGTATTATGAATACATTTGAGGCATTCGCCTGTCGTTGTATTGCAATTTCCAATACCGTTCGGATCAATATTTAAATTACACTCGCAGGGCTGACATGGTTGTTTCGGCCCAAATCTACCTGTCGGATCCCCATAATAACCGTCCGAGCAAGAATCACATCTATGACCGGTGTATCCTGAAGGACATTCAACGCAAATCGTATCTTCGTCCATTTGTATGCATGCACCTCCATTCGGGCAGCCACATGGTAAGCAATCATATGGTGTACCACTTAGTGCATTTCCATAATAGCCGCGTGCACAGTGTTCACAATTCTGTCCGGCAGTGTTGTGCTGACAGATGCACCTACCAGTTTCCGATTCGCAAATATCGGCATGTTTATTGCAATCGCAAGGTATGCATGGCATGAAAGGACCACCTAATGAAGGGGAATGGCGATATCCTGGAGCGCATGACTCGCAATATTGTCCAACGTAACCTACAAATAATTAAATACCAAACTTGAACATCTTCAATTAATGCGTATATATTAAAGAATTACCTTGGGGGCATTCGCATTGTTCGATCCATTGAGCAGGTTTTCCAGCAACACCACGAGAAGCCGTCTCCAATTTAACATGGTCTAAAAATCCAACACCACCAGGCGAGTAAGTGGCACGAATCTTGATCGCCGTTAAATCGGTAAGAATCGACATAAAACCGCGTGCTGATAATCGCGGTGACCAACCATAAATTTGATTCTCGTGCAAACGGAATTTATATACTTGATTCTACATAAAAAAAAGTGTGAATAGATTTTGCATTTGATAGTATCACACAAACGTTGTTTGTACAAATTGATAGCTACCTGTATTGACGGAACTTGGTTATCTTGCGCAAAAATATGACTTGTTATGTAAGTGCCAGCGCCTTCGAGTATTATATCTGTGGGTGTAGGTACAGCTCGATTTTCTCCTATCCGCAAGGTAAATTGCAACAGTTGATTATAAGACGCACGCTGATCGCCAAGATATCTTTCAGGCGCTAAAAAGTACACGGCCTCACCACCAGGTGATGACACGCCAATGCTTTGTGTTAATCCATTATACTGCATTTCAATTGATCGATTGAAATTATCGACAGACTTCCATCGCTCGGCGCTTTTGGTAAATGATGATTCGAGTTGATATTTAGCATATCCCGGTGCAGAAATGCACTCAGAAGAGTGTCCGTAGCAGAAGCAAGGTGTACAGCCAAATTCGTTTTCAATATCCAGATTGAAAAATCCCGGCTTGCATTCGCGACATCGTTTTCCTTCCACATTTTCTTTACATTGACAGGTGCCAGTGTACGGGTCGCAGCTGGGTACATTATTTAGCGATCCTGCCTCGCTACAGCCGCAGCTTTTACAACCATTAGGACCGAAATTGTAATGATTTACCTCGCACCGATCGCATTTTTCACCAGTAACTCCTGGCTTACACTGGCATTTGCCCTCCGAATTACATTGCAATAACCTTGACCCGACAGGATCACACTTACACGCAATACAATATTGATCTTCGCGTTGATAGTAATTTTCCTTGCATCGCTCACAGTTCGGACCATCGCGATTTGCAGCACAATCCATGCAATGACCTCCATGACCCGTTTTCTTATATAATTCGGTGTCGAAAAAGCAGCGCTCCGAAAAACCATTACAATTACAAGCTGCAAGCAAAAAACAGGGTAGTCGTAATGAATATTCGGCTCATTCGCTTAATAATATATGGGTATTAACATGTCGTGCGTGGTTTGGAAGAGATGCGTGGGATGTGCAAGGGTCGTGGGAGACTAGACTAAAACCCAAAGTAATGGGCTTCCAGATTAGATTTCTACTTTCATCCACGTAAATATTTTCTTTTAAAATAAGTACAATACAATAACGCGAGGAATTCCTTTATATTCTATTACGATAATTGACATTGACGTTCAAACGGAATTCTCTTCTCTTCGATGAAAAACCACCTCGTTAATATATAAAAAGTAACTTTTTTGTATATATGCTCATACAAGAATAAACAGAAGCATTGTCTCACTGAAAACGCAGCACTAATGATGTCGCTTTTTGGAGTATCCGCCATATATGCAATATAAGCTTTTGTTTGCCGTTAAAGGCATTAGGGCTATTCGTGCAGGTTAAATCGTGTCTTCACATATTACTATATTAGAATAAATAAAACCGAGTCCTCCCTTATCTACATTAAAAGTCAATCAAAATACCATCATTGAATTCTAAATGCACACATATATTACGCGAATCGCTTTGGTCAAACAATTATATCAATTTCATGCTAATAAACTGCGCGACTATAAAACACACTATACATCTTTTATCAGAATATATTTACAAAATAGCAATGGCATGTTGCATTTTTGGTCCTTTATCAATGCAATTCCCATGGAGAATTCGTAATCAACGTATGCACCTTTTACTTTCGAAATGGGATTTATAAATCATTTCATAATTGCCTTCATATAATAAGCATATTTCTTTATCAAAACGATTTAAATTTAACAAACTGGTTTTAATTTGTATTGATATCATTTGCAATTGATATATGCGCATTGCACACACATACTATACATACACATGCATGCAATACGCACATACACACATGCACATTTCCATTAGAGAGAAACTTATAATCTTATAACGGCATTTTAATTAAAATTTTACGCGTATTATCCGTTGAATCATTTTTTAAATCGATGATGTTTTAAAAGCATCGCAATTTGTTTTCAACAATTATGTAAATGATGGGTGTGTTGTTTACCAATACCATTCGCAAATGACTAAATTAATAATTTATTCATTTAGATGAACACTTACACGAGTCTGAAAACCACGGCATTATTCCATCCCAAGTGGTCGCATCACAGCTACTAAAGATAATCCATAAAACGATTGTGATTGAAAGCATTTTGTGATTGGGATTTAAATTGAATGACAGCAACAGTTGACTGTTGTTGGTGTGGTGCTACATTATCAATGCCATTTTTTTTAAAGAACTTATTGTCACGTTAAGTGCACTTGTTGTTTCACAATCATATTATCAGAAGCGATTATCTTTGATTGAAATTTGTCAATCAAATTGAGTGAACGCACGCACTTATATTTATTGCGAAGTGGTCGCGACTCTAGACAGAGACTGACTCACGTTTTCTTTAGTGTAAGAGACTGCTTGTTTAAAAAAAAACAAGAAGAGGTAACAAACATCTCCCATATGCTTGCCTTCATAGTCATTTTCCAAATAAAAAATTAAACAAATTAGAACTAATATTCAGAAACAAGGTGGAATAGTAATAAATTTTTGTATACTAATAACTTCATCCGTATGCAGCATGTAGAAACCCGAAAAACGTACACCGCGCTGTTAAGTTATACCACCTTTGTAACTTCGGCACATGATTGATGTTGTCTTAGACAAAAATATAGATGCGTAAACTATTAAAAACTCATAAAAACGCTAATGATTTGTGTCGTTGTGCGTCTTTCTTCACATTAATTTAACGAAAAAAAGAAATTTATCATCAATACAACTTATTTTAGATAATTAATAAAAGCAATTTGTTGTAAAGTAGAGTCATGGGGACTCGAAGATGACCATAAATAGAAAGGTGAATGGACCTAAAACCTGACAACATTAACAATACCAGTCCTCGCCTACAAATCGGACTAATTGACTATAATCTACTACTAATTGCAATTGATTTTGATCTAAATTTAATTAATACTTTTATCAAACACCTCTAACAAACATTGCTTTCGGCGGTTAAATCAATACGTAGAATTTATTTACAACAACAGGCGAAGTTTTCACATTAAAATTTTGTTGATGTAATAATAGGCGAAGAAATTCATTAAAATTTAAATGGTAACAAGCGTTGCCTGGAACGCAATAAACTATTATTGTATTAAACAAAAATGTGTGGTTTTAATTACTTTTTATTTACTATAATAAATTCGCGCTCGCATTCAAATAATTGCTTAATATCACAAATTAAATTGAATTAAAATACACACACCACGATTACATTATTGAATAAAGGATTATTGACCCAAATTTTAATTAAATTAAAAATTTCTATATTTTTTTTCTTTTTTTAGGTTAATAACTACTTCAGCGGGATAGCATAATTCCATCCTAAGCTGTATTAATTTCATTTAGATAATAGATAAGAGTTTTCTTCCATAAAAAGTGTGTGACTTGCGGGCGCGTTTTTAATAAAGTTAAAAAGTTTTAAAAACGACATTCATACATGTCAAGCAGTTACATTATAAAGATTTGTTTCAGTTATCATTATGACTCTCTTTATGAATCATATGCTTTATGATTAATCATCCAAAGACTCAACTAAATGTAAGATAAATGAAAAGTGGAACGTTTGCTTGCTTATTTTTTTTGCGGACACGAAATAAAAATGTTTAATGCATTTAATCAATTTACTAAGAAATTTTAGATGCCCCACAAGGTGCAGTAATGAATGCATTAATATTCGTGATTTATAGCACCATCATTTATAACTGTAAATAAAAAGCTAACCGCAAACTATACAAACTCATCCTTAAAATTTCTACGAACAATTAATTAATCTAAATATTCCGTTGCCAAAAGCGTTTTTTAATAAATTACTTCATTAAAGTTCAGGCTGCATTTTAATTAATAAAATGTGTAGGTGCTGACTATTGAGTTCCAAACAGCGCACACAGGACTTACTAATATCGTTTCAGCTAAACACCTTGTATAATGAATTGGACAGTGTGTCTTACATATTCAACATCCACATCGTGATTGAATTGCAAAATCAATGCAAAACAAATACTCCTCCTTTCTATACACATCTCATTAGTATGCGAGAGACACAGAATGATAAGTTGCAAATTGTGTGCTATTACTTACGTTTGCATTCATGTGCATTCTTTTCTGAGGCTCTGCTCCATGGCGCATCGTTGTAAAAAGGTAGACACATGTTGCAATCTGGACCAGCTGTATTATGTTCGCATTTGCACACACGACGCTGCGTCCCATCAATATCTGTAGAAACTATGCATTCGGAGGCATGACCATTGCATTTGCATCTAGCGCCAACGGATACCTCAACGATGGCATAAAAGTACGAACGCAGTACGGCAACATCTCCGAATACTTCATCTCCGAATGTGTTTAGGCGATCTAAACTGATGCGAATATCTGTGGCTGTTACCCATTCCTAAAAGAAGCGAAACAAAAAAAAGCAAATAAATATAACATTTTCTCCATTTGAATTGGTTTAAAGGAAGGGCGGAATCGCGTGACTTACAATGTGTTTTACACTATATATAATGCTTTTTATGTATTCCAACGAGGTTTCCAACATTTACTGAAAGCACGTTGCACCGTACAGATATTTTTCAAACAGTTAGAAGTGTTATTAACAAATTACATAATTACATAACATAAATAATCAAAGTTGCACCATGTTTGTCACAAAAAATTATTTGTCAGAATACGAAAGCGCGTGTCAAAATTTAGCGACTAAAATGGATGACGAAGAGAATCAATTTGTTGTGGATGATGTTAGCAAAATTATTAATGATACAATCGAGGCCACGATCGGCGGCAATACCTATCAGCAAGATAAAGTGAATCAATGGAGTGCGACCGTTTCTGAACAATGTCTTAGTGCTCTCAGCAAATTGAAGAAGGCCTTTAAGTATGTTGTCACTTGTTCGATTATGCAGAAGACCGGTGCTGGTTTACACACAGCTAGTTCCTGTTATTGGGATAGTGCTACTGATGGAACTTGCACTGTACGATGGGAAAATAAAACAATGTATTGCATCGTCTCCGTTTTTGGTTTGGCCATTTAGAAAGCAGAATTATGTATTGAATTCTTGATTTTACATGCCTTATATTTAAAATTTTATCTTTCTTGCTTTTTAATAAATTTACTATGGTGCACAATCATCTTTCATTACTCAACCACACACACACCAAAGTAATGACCAAACTTTTTTAATTTTCCTTGTTCAAAGACAGCCGCAATGAGTGCAATTATTCTCTAACGTAATTGTTGAAATACAAACTTGTAATTCAGAGCTGGAATCAAAATTGTATGCGGACGGTCTGTATTCAAGTGTAGCGAAAGCAATATTTCCATCTTTCAGCGGTGATATATCAGAATATTCGGAAGTGCAGAGCGCTCGCGTTTCATCTCCTCTTGTTATATGAGTGGAATCTGGAAGACCGTAAACATCTCGGCACGTAGCGCTACAAAAACAAACAGGTTACCTCTGCACTCACACATTTATCATCTTTTCTTACCTGTAATATTGATAAGGCACCCAGGCACATGTTTCGCAGGTTCGCTTATAAATTGCGAAACTTTCTGGACGTGGTGAATGGAACCAAATTCGCACATATGTTATATCGAACGCCTTGCCTATAAAAAATCGAGAGAGAAAAGATTATCATAATTTATTGCAAGCAGTTAATTGGAGTTTAAACTATTACAAAAAGCGTATTGAGTGCATACACACACACACACACATATATATACACGTTATTGCAATGTGCGCTGTGCTCGAGCATTGTTCCAAAACATGATTTGGCGCCCACACGCATGCAAATAATAACCTAATGGATTGATTTATGCATCCGATTACATGTTACATCATATGCGTTGCAATAT
>JARJDW010021023.1:0-14864 GCA_030264715.1 Adinopsis sp. GC000173
AAGAATAAGAATGTTGAATGCATAAAAATCATTCTATCTATCCTATGTAAATATTAGTCTAGCTTTTAAAATTATGTGATTGTTATTAGTTTAAACCGAACATTAATTGGTCAGTCGGGTGAATGGATAAAATATGGGCGCCGGTGGATATCAGGATTGCTTCAGGAAGGGACGAAATTTCCTGCTTATCTATATAATTCACACGGCGCGCGAGTTCACCCTTCTACGTGTTGGAATAGGTGGCGTGCAACGTTTTCAACCCCCCCGTTCGCCCCCTCTCCCACTCCTGACATGCTTAACGAAACAAATGAGCAGCGTTTGAGCGCAATGTGTTTTCTTTATTTTTTCGTTTTGCAAAATTTATTCGTTCATCTTTAAGACATTTTTCGCGCACAACTTTGCTCAAACTTATTATTATATTTTCTTTTTCGTTTTTTTTTCTAATTGTTTCATTATTGCGCTCATTTTATATATAAGACAAATTATGCCATTTAATGTAATAAATCATTTTGATTGAGTATGCCAAATTGGCATTTAAATTAAACAACGTATCGCTCCTCGTGCAAGAAACAAAATATCCAACACACCCTTGCGCGCTCACCAATTTTCTTCTATCAATCATGATGAAAGACGACCGATTTCTTAATAGTATAATTTAACGTTTAGCAATTTCTGCAAATGTATAAAATTACTTTCTATTTACGACGCCCCCTCAATAAATATCGTTTTTTGTTAAACTAAACAATATAATTTATTTGATAGACACCTTCATAATTACAATTAAATCCTAATGTGCGGAGAAGTTTGTTTTGTACGATATTAATTACCAATCAGATCAACTTAGCAGAAAATTATGCGTTGACATTAATTACAAATGCACTACCACTATAACTATATTTAGTGTCAATGTAATTAATAAATATCTATAGTTCTCTGTGTGTACAATAGTTGGAAGAAATGTTTCAGTTGCGTATTCAGTTGGGCTTTCTTAACAAATTGTTTGTAAAGTTGCATGAATTAATTAAATTAATAACTCACAAAAATAAATAATTTTTATCTGCTTTAGATATTAATTACCTATGAGATTAGATATGCATTGATATTAATTATATTCAATGTCAAATGAATTAATAAATATGTATAGTTCTCTATAAAGTTGGAAGATAAGTTTCAGCAACATATTCAGTTGGGCTTTCTTAGCAAATTGTTTATGAAGTGGAACAAATTTAAACAGTTTATAAATATTGGTAACTAATGAGGCATTAATTTCCTATCAGATCAGCTTAGTATAAAAATATACATTCATATTAATTTTTCTATAAATATCTTTAATATCAATTTATTGTAATTAATACAGTTGGATGAAAATTTTCTTCAAACATATTCATTTGGACTTTTTTAACAAATTGCTTATAAAGTGTTCGCCAATACAATTACTGAAAAAATAAATTTCTAATTTACATACAATTAAATGAAAACAACAATATGCCGAAAAAACAGAATATAAAAAATAATATATAAAAAAAAACTAGAATAATTATTCTAATGTGCATTCCAGCGTGATAACATTCAACAAATTTAAATATGCAGATCGGATTTTTACAACAACGAATTTAATATGTTTGCGAGTAATTAATTTCTGTTTGCTTTTGTAAATTTGATAAGCCTATATAATTATTTATTCAGAATTGGACGGAATATTAAAAAAATTGCGCGCACTGTATATTCATTGCGTTTACCGAAATAATAATTATGTATAATGTTGTTTGTGCGCTTCAGGTGTATGTTCCTTGTCATCACAAAGTGATTACTATATTGTATACGTAACAAAAAGAGGGTGGTTGGTTTCATGCGGATGGATATTCAGGTAGTACATTAGTATTCAAAATAAATACGAAATTTTATCGATTATTCATAATATGTATAATATCCACAGGATGTTTAATCTACTTTTATATCAAGACTATAGATAATGAAATGAGCCAAGTATACCAATTTCATTAAATATAATAAATAAACAATAATAATAGGTATACCTTGTTTTCTATATATAGATAGCTAGCAAAATATATATATAAATATATAGAATATTTAGTCGACAATGTACGTGTAGGGTAGTAAATAATTTGAAAAATACCTGCCTGTCCTTTTATTTATCATCCTGTGCATACAGGTAGATTAAAATGAGTTTTTATTTATGTTGTAATCTGTCCTAAAACAATAGTCCATTTTTTGCATTGCTTTGAGGTTTCCACCGGAAAAACAAAATTGTTTGTAATTTGTTTAATCTGCTTTCTGATGAATAAAAACACACGTGCATCATTATGTTTTTCTAATCCATACATATATATATGTATGTAGGTATATAGACGCTCATTCAACCGATATAATTTACAAATGAATTTGTTTAGAACGTAAATGCTGTTTGCCATTAGCCTAATGGAAAAATAATATTGAAATAATAATAATAATGTATAATAATAAAAGTGAGACAAAGCGAATGTGACAGCACATCGTTTTTATTTGCTAAGTACTCTTAACTTTTCACATATCGAATGTCACTTTTATATTCATTTTTTTCCCATACATATTTAGATCTTCTATATTCATAAGCGAAGTATGCTGTTTATTAAACTGAGTATAGCAATAAAGTCACATTATTCCTCTTTAAGGATACGATTTTTGTATTCGCTAAAATTTTACGACGTGACATAAATTACATTTTTTTATATGAAGGTACTTGGCGTATTCTCTTCTTTTTTTTGCATGTGTGCCAGTGTTGGATCTTACTGCCATGATGAATAAATAACTAAACATGTAGAACGTGTGATGTGTTTTTATATTCACGACAAGAAGAAGAAGAAGGACGGGGATAAGGCGAAAGAAAGAAGTAAGGACAGAAAGTAGGTATATGTGAAAAAATCTTGCCGAGATAATCAAATTCAAATTTTTGCGGATATTCAATTTAAAGTCGATTAATTTTTACTGCCTTGTACCCACTTAGAGATTGAATACGAGCTTTAGAGATTGAGTTTTAAGTTTAAGCCAGACATGGAAATAGATTAAAGTTTGTTTATTATGCAACTAAGTTAAAATCGCAAAGTAAATTCAATAAAGAAGAAGAACAATGCATAATTTATTTTACGATAATTCTCCGTTCTATAAATAAAATTACGCTTTATTTTCATATAAATAAAAACAATTTCAAATCCTTCTTCTAGTATATGGTCTATAAAATTAAACTACTTTTGCCATTTTACATTTCAATCTAAATAGCTAATTAGGTAATGAATTTATCATAATTTCAAATAGTCGGAACTAGAAATAAAGAGATTTGAAATTCCCCATGCGATAATTTAGAGATAATGTTTGAAGGGTTTGCCTTTAAAAATCCTATAATGAAAATGAACAATGCATTTATGTTATAATTATCTGGAACGTAAAGATAAAAATTAAAAGTGATTGCGCGGCGCTCGCCATTCAAAAAGCGGTAAAAATTAACTGGGAGGATGGCTTAAAATCAAAGCTGTTATTTATAAAGATTTGCATGTTGTTATCGCAATTATGTAAAATTCGTTCGTTTTATCAAAACTTGTCGCGTATTAAAATATACTAACAATCTGATTAAACGATGAGTATAAAGACGATATATAAATTGAATTTGCATAGACTTTAAATTTTCCGCGCGATGCAAAATTCTGTTTATACGTTTGTTTATAGAGTGTGTATGTAAGACTTTTCGGTGTGAAGCGTTTTGTCGTCCGCCGCCTCAAAGCGTTAGATGGCAACTTTTTATGAGAAAACTTTCCGTTTAACCCCTTCGATAAATTTGTAGGCAGATTGTTGAGAACGCGCGAAGAAGAAGAATACGAAGAAGAGGAAAAAGAAACGTGTCGGGCGATAAAATAGCAACAATGGGAATGTTTTTGCGGCTAATTCAATTTAAAGTTGATTAATTTTCTTGAGATAATTAAGCGAGTTCCTAATTAGGATAAAGTAAAAGATAAAAAGTGGATGTACAAGAGAGCCTCACACATACATACAAAAGTCTGGCTCGGTTTTGGTTTGCGGTCTCGGTTTGCCCTTAGTGCATTGAGTGTTTACTGGCTTCAATGTCCTGGCTCCGGGCAGCCAACGATTCGCTTGAATAAGGATCGTCTCGGATGTATAATGTAAAAGTTTATCCCATCCTGGATCAATTTCCTTGAAATATGAACTAAGAATATATATTTGTTCATTTAATCTAGACTGATGTCGTCTGACACTGTTTATATTTAATCATATTTTTTCTTCCGCTACTACAACAACTACTGACGGGATCGTGAGCCATATAAAAAATAACAACAATTATTTTTAACAAACAAACTTATTATTTATATGCTTCTTTGCATCATTAAAACTTACTACAAAGTTTAAAAATCATTTGAGAGCAACTTTTTTTCTCTTTCAGTCTTTCTATATAGTTGGAAACTATATGTATTATATACAACTATTTTAATTTAACTTTTTATGAAAATACATATACTTTCAAAACATTCTTTTTTAAATGGCACATAAATTTAAAATATTTAATTTCTTAAAGTTGTATTAATTTTTTAATATTTAAAATGTGATCAGTTTGATGGAATTTTTCATGCAACGCGATATTAGCCACAGAGCAAATAATTAAATTATTATAAATTATCAATTATCAATGTTTATTTAATTTAATCAACCACAAATATTAACTGGTTTATTATTTAAAGCTTTACCTATATAGCTAATTAAACAAAACAAACATTCCTATAAAGTTATGAATTTAATAATTTAAAATGCAATTTTTTGAAAACAGTGTTTTATTAAATTCCAGTTCGTAAACGCATTGTAGAATTTATATTTATAAAAGATATTTCGCACATCAAACGCAATGTGAGAAAGACATCAAAACAAGCGTTCTGTACATAACATTTATTTTTAATAAAAAATACAAAAAAATGGAATACAACACACCGAGTTGATGCGTAGAGCACAGAACTGAACTATATTATAAACGAAATTAAATTCAACACTGCGCATTCATTTCTGCTGTTGTGTTAAAATTATGCAAATCGTTTAACGACTGGATATTGTCAGTTGAACATTATATAGTATAAATGATGACATTTTGGAGAGTGCATTACACGTTTTGTTAGATACAAAAATGTTATTTGCTTTGTTTTCCACCACAAATTTGTTTTGCATTTATTCAATGCAATGCGCGCAATGCCATGGTGCACATTTTGCAATATGAAAACCACTTAGTTGTAATAGGAAATTATTGACGAAGGCGCCGGGCATCATATATTTCATGTATGTAACAACAGCCCCACAACAGCAACCCGGCATGATATAATAATTGCATGGCATTACGAAGAAAAAATTAACGTTGATTAGCGCTAATCCGTATAATTTCTTATATAATTTGAATTTCTATTTGCGCCGCTGGGAATTAATATCAAAGCGCGCGCGCGCGCGTTCATTTAAATTGAATAAAAATTAATTTGCATTCATTAATGGATTTTTCATGTAAAGACAACACAACTGTTCATCGCGTTAAATTTGAATTGTTTGTTATCATACCGCAGCTATATACAACATAAAAAATTAATTATTTCTATTTGCATGATGGTAAATTTTTAACAAGCGCCAATCGATTTTCGTTTTTGCCATTTGTTGTACGGAAAAACGGAATAACATTGTAAAAAATGTAAAAGCAGCGTAACTTTCTAGAAAAATTTTTAATGTGCATAACAAATTTGATAAATTATGTGTTTGTTGCCACTGCCAGGAACTTTTTCATCTTTATTTTCATATTTTTTTGAGTGCGTTGTTGTTTTTTATGTTTAAAAGTGCATGCCGCAAAAAGCATATTACTTTTAGATGTTAATTAATTTCATTCTGTGTTGCCAGGTAGAAGGTACCTATAGGATTTAAATAAAGCGTTATGTTTATAAATAAATAAAAAAAAAATACCAAGCGGCTCGCATACAAACACATATAATACACACAAAAATCCTTTGTGGTTGCTACGAAACTCTAAAAGAAAATCCTCCTTGTCGAAAACATATCGAAATATAAGCGTATAAATATGAAAGCTGTAAGTAATATTGAAAATAAAATGAAATATGTCTTGTACATTTGATTTGCCAGCAAAAGGAGATGTTTATTTTATTTTGTGTGATTTTTACTAAGGATTTATTGTATCGTGTGGAATACGTATACCACCTACGTTTTACAGCATGAGTCGCCACGGTGCAGTTTTGAGTACATTTTACTGTTCCAACGGTGTAAAAATAGTTTTCTGTTTGGTAAAAGCGCGCATACATACATAAAAAACGCTTTGATATAAATTCATATAGTCCGCCTCACCGTGTTAAACAACAACTAAATATATAAAACATGTTTACAACAGAAAAATCACGCACTGACGCGCTTGATGGACTTTCTTGTTCATACATAATGCATTCGTTAGATAAAAAAAAGAGCCCCGGCATAAATATAAAAGAATCGCTCCTATTATATTCAATATGAAAGTAAATGTTTACATTTGACTTTGGCCGGTCTTTTATTCGAATGTAAGCTTTTTATTTGCCGCAACAAATGCCGTATCGTCGGTATCGTGTGCACATACACACAGCCATTGCTGGCGCTTCATCGAAATAAAACTTTAACGCCAATCATTTCTTATTTAAAACACGTCCACAATCCGCATGCGATACTTGGACATGTATAACTTTGTTGTTGTAGTTTTATTTTTGTAATTGGAAAGCACGGCGCGCAGCATTGGTAAACAAACAAATCTGTTTTGCGGTCGGGCATAAATTTTTCATAGGAGATTGAAAATCGAAATGCGATGATGATAAACGTGCGTTAATTAAAGTGCACGTAAATTTATATACATATGTGTAGATCTGTATATCTACATTGTTTACTTGTTGCTGGTGGCATATTGTTGACTTAAAAAAACAAATATATGTACGTTTTTTTTCAGTTATTGTTTGTGCAATATAAAATATTCTAGGCGCATAGTTTTCGAGCATCATCATGGGTGTTTAATTAAAATCTTCATGTTGGTCGTGCATACTCAACATTTAAACATACCAAAGAGAAAAATTTTACACATTATAAAAACAAATAACTGAAACAACACGAAATAAAAAGTAATTGAATTGTTTTTGTTAGATATGTTTATTGGAATTAATTTTTGCAATGAAAATGAAATTATAAAGCGCACCATCGCGATTTTCATTCGAATAATATTTTATTGTCATCTTTTATTGTCCTCTGAAATATTGAATGTAACATAAACAAACACAATTTATTTATACGTAAACGTTTTTAATTGCTTTGTAAATGCAAATATAAGACTGGAATGACATAAATAAACATTTATAAATCAACAAATTGAATAGAAAATATGAGTGAGTGTTTTGCAATTGCTAATAATAAAAGTGATATAACATTGCACGAATGAATAATTGTATTTATGTAAATAACGAAAAAATACGTTATTGCTACATTTGCTAGGTATAATTAATATTTCCAACATTTGTTTTTTTTGTATTTTTGATACTCTAAATTTTTTACTATTATTGCTATGCGAAAAAATATGATGTGTCAGAGAGTTATTTATTGGCACTTTATGAAAAATTGTAAACAAAGTGTTATCGCATAAATATGTAATATCTCACATAGTGTATGATAAATTTAGAAACATGCTGATAATTAATTAAAGCGTTGCAAATGCATCAGATGCAATACAATTTTTTTGTTTTGGAAAATATAATATAAGACATACTTCATCCTTTAAATAATTCGCTTCAAAATTTAGATAGGACGAAATTAAAAAAAAATGATCTAAAATATCCGTAGCTCTTTCAATGGTGAGATAAACACATCCATCTTTTTAATAAAATATTTTTAGTGTAGGTAATAATTCATATAAGACTCGAAAAAACAAGTCTATGAACAAATTCTGCGAGTTTTGTTGTCAATAGCATCTTTCAGTGCAAAACGTAAGGAATTTCATTTTGTTAAGTTAAAAATCAGCGTCTATTACAGGGTAATAACGTGTAGATAATGTTTGAAAATTTGAAGATTATAGTTATTCGTAAATATGATGTGCCAGAAGTCAATTTATTGGCACTTTATGAAAGTGGATTATTGCAAGTCAGGTATGTATATAAAAATATATATAAACTGCGTGCGTGCTTTTCTGCAATTTGTTTGCGCGCAATTTTATGGAAAAAAATTGTATAAGTTATTGCTTATATAATAATAGTGTTATAAACAAAAGAAGTTTTAAATTACATTTAGACGTACGTGTGCTTGTATAAAAAAACCTCATCGGCAGCGTTCATGCGATACTTAGGTAGCTTTGCAATTTTATTGCTTAATTACCATAAAATTACAAATCAATGCTGATTATTAAAAAAAACCGACGCTGGTACAACAATTATGAGGCACTTAAATTAGATAAAAATATCTATTGCCAAATCAAAAATGCAAACGATTTTAATTGAAAACATTTTGTTTTTTGTGTCACTAAATATGCAAGCGTTGTTTTTCCCGTGTATACTATATAATAAAATTTGATAACAAATCAGATAAATGATGCATATAACAATGTCACATGACGAGAGTAACAAAATGGAATTGATTTGATGAACATTTCTAATTACGTTATTGAAATATCATTGTTGAATATTCAAATTGCGATGGCAATGGGCTGAGTTGAGATGTTATTTTTGCAAATTAAGAAATGCTTTAACCATGAAATTATTCTTTTGATCGCAAGATATTTATACAATATAAAATAATAAGAACGGTTTGCGAAATGTAATAATATTTGTATATCTAAGGTATACCTAAAGGCCTTTCATTTGCATGTGGTGGAAATATAAATACATTCAGTTAAAACTTCATTATTAATCAAAACTGAGGAGAATTGCATGCTTCTCTTCACAATTGTTGTTCTAGTTATACACATAATGTGGAGATGATAAGATAATTAATAATGCCTCTTTTCCATTAATAAATTTATTTATACGACGAAAAAAGGGATACTTTATATAAAGGAAGGCGATATTGATTTTTGTAGGTTTAATGGATATCCTTAAAGATGTGAGAGGAGGCGTCGTTTTTAAGATATAAGCGAATTTTATATTCCCAAAATGTGATAATGTTACCCTCAAAAGTCGTATGAAAGTTATTATTATCAATGATCTTTGAAAACGTAACGACACCAATAAATTTGAATATGTAATTAGTTGATATTTTCATATAGAAGGAGGAAGGGCATATTATGAATTATTATGCGTGAAATTTACCTAAAAAAGTAAATAATGTTTTTTTTAATCTTTTTTACATATGCATGTTTTATTAATGGTTGCTTTACAAAGGTTGTTTACAAAAACAAAAACAAAAAAATATTGTTTTGTGTTTTTAATAAAAGGATCCGAATGAAAGCAGTCGCGTATTGATTAGTCATTATTAATACTATAGAATGTTCAATTAATTACAAAGGCATCTTCTATTTGTACTTGTACTTTGTATTGATATATATATATAAAAAATATTAATTAAAAATTTTCGTGGAGTATTGAAATATTTATTTTGATTTCAAAAAGAAAGAGCTTTGATTAGATTGATTGCGAAAAAATATTCTTAGCCGCGTACATTTTCTGTGAAAATAAAACCATTAAAAATTGATACGAAATACATTTGCAATAGACAATGATCGATAAAGAGCGACCATCTATTTTTAATTAAAATTGACATCTTAAGAGCTGTGTGCTGAAATTTTATATAAGTTCGATAAGCCCATTTTGCGAACGTGCGCGCCGAGTTTTGTTATATGTGTGTAGATACTTATATAATATTGTAAATTTCGAGTGGGGTAAGTGGCTCATAATAAATAACATTTTCATATTCCAAAACACAACAAAACTCCTCCTCAAAATTGTTTTAGTTTCTAGTTTTAATGCAGTTTGACGTTTTACAAATCGCAATTTCAATTACACTTTAGCCTGTAAACAAAAAGCATTAAAAATTTATTATTAAGTTGAAGAACAAAATTTATAACAACAATACAACTGTTTTGAAATCTAACCTATATGTAATATTATAAAGCGCATTACAAATTTATAAATGCTGTTTTCGAATATTTTCTGCTGCTGCTGCTCTACTAAAAGGTTAACCTTCAATAATTTTTACGCTGATTTATAATGCATCGATTGTTAAATACGTCCAAGTGATCTCTAGTGAATAAACAATGAACATCAACGCCAATCTTTGCATTCGAATGAAAAATTGACAAATATATTCATTCATTAATAAAAAGCAGAGCAAACTTTTATTTTATATAAATAATCAATATAATAAATTGCGATAAAATGCATTCATTAACAGGAAAAGTAATGTAACTGACGTTTCAATTTAGTGTGCATTCTATGAATATTGCGAATCCATGCTACTAGTAATAATTTCAATTTGGTTAATATTCATTCATTACTTATTGAAAGCAAATTATTAGTATAAAATCAAACTGATTACGTTATAAATATTTAACGCAAGTTGCATTAATCCATCAATAACTAATAAATTCATTTGAATTTCAATTGGAAAAAGAGCGTGTTGGCATCATGGTTTCAGTTCTTGCAAAACAGAATTATAAATTTTGCACAAACACCATACATATACATATATATAAAAAAAAATCGAATAATCCGTGTTTTGGTTTTGTCTGATTGGTGACGATTTAATAATTTACATCATGTATTAAACGGTAATTAGTATTATGCTTACATCAGCTGTTGGCACGAATGAAATTCTAACAAACGTTAACGCTCACGATATATTGTTAATTGTAAACAGCACGTCAATATAATTAACCGTGATGTGACGTTAAATCTTTTCGACGCTCGTTTCACCCGCCCCATCATCATCATCATCACCATCATCAGGTTGAATATGAAAAATAAGTTTTCCAGTTAGCAGTACATAGTGTACGAGTACATGTATGTGTGCGACGAAACTGGCGCGCAACTACATCAAAAACTAGTTTACACAACTGTCAATAGTATAATGTCTTTCGAGTCGAATTCATCAGGGAATGGAAATGATATTGAAATTGTGCAATGAAATTTTCTATTATTTAACTCACATAGCCGGTTTTCTGTGATAGAAGAAGAAGAAGAAGAACAAGTTTAATTTGAATAATGTTGTAATCATGAAATTATTTCTATCCATTAATGATAATTTGGTTAGTTCCAACATTGGTGTTTGTTAATTACTTTAAAATGTACCTAATGTATTAAATAAGTTAAAACTATAAATGGTTCATGTCCCTTGCTAATTTTCCCACATGTATGCAAGAAAAATCGATGTGCCGTAGGTTGAATACACTCATATTTTCAAGATAATGTTTTTGATGTAGGAAAAAAACGGCTCGAATATATTTGATTTTAGGATTGTAACACAAACCAGCAGCAGTTGCAGAACATCGTTGATAAAATTTTCTTATCGAAAATTATCGTAAAGGAGCAAAACGTACATTTTCATCGCTAAACTTTCTCATCGTAAAACTTTTTTTGTTACATATTTTTTTATATATATATAATTTATAATATGCATAGAAAAGTTTCATATACTACGTGTGTAGGAGAAAATATTTTAATCATAACAACGCCACCCAAACTACATCAACAAATACTAAAAGCCAATAAAAGTAGAGTAAACTTTTTCCTGTATACAAATTGTGAGTGTATGTATGTAGTTTGAATGAGTAAAAGCTCAGGTGAATAAACTGCCTTTGAAAAAATATTGTTGTAAAAGTGTATCTAACAAGAAAACAACTTTTGTGATAGTTCAATAGATAAAGCAAAAAGAAAAACGAAGGAGGAAGAAAAAAGTAAAGGAAATACGCTTGTATATAAAGGAATAAGGGTGTTGTAGAGATTCTTGTGATGAAATAGTAATTTGTGATGATTGGATGAAGGAGCATGTCACAAGCATTGGTCTTATTGTTATCTGATGAGTATGCATGAAAATGGTGACATTTTTATAGGGGAATAAAAATTTTCTTTCACTGCTTTTTTTCGCTAGATTGATGTGCGTATAAATCTTTCATTTAGTTTGCAGATAATAAATTCGTAATTTATCGGCATAAATTATTCTCGTTGAGCTAATTTAAGCGAATTGATTAATAGTAATTAATAGATGGTAGTTGGTAGAGGTTGTATAGTAAAAACTTTACGAAAGTTTCCACTGTTGGTAATCCCTGACTCGAATATTATGTTGTGAGGTAAATAAAAAGCATCTAAACTATTGGATGCTCAATAGAATACAAATAACTTTTCATCTCATATATTCCTATATTACAGACACGTCTCATATTTAGACTTTTTTTATTCTCATACACAAGCAACTTTGCCCTATAAAAAAACTTTTTAATAGCTCTAAGATGTAAAACTTTTTCTAGCAGAGCAAGAATTAAAAAATATATACACATTTTTTTTATTATGATCAAAATAATAAAAAGGCATGTTGTGCGTTAATAAAAATTAACAACAAAAAGACTTGACATACAAATTGCCCCAACTTTAACTATATGGCTGCATTAAAAGCTTATTTATAAATTGCACAACTTTTCTGACGTTTTGATTCATCTAAGTCAATAATGAATTTTACAAACAAGATCCATAAAACTTGACGATTTTTTCTCTCAGTAAATAAAGCAGATGGAAAGAGAATGTTGCATGTTGGAGTATGTGTATACGTATAGAGTATGTCGTGAATAAGCGAAATGAGTTTTCAGATGATTGAAAGTAATTTCGATGTGAAAGAAGACAACAGAACCGACGACCTATATACACATATCTTGGATTTTAAGAGCTTTTTCTCAAATAGTTTTAACGTTTTTATGCCTGTCAAACCATATTAGAGCAAAAAAATACAAGAGAAAATGCGAATTTTCATATTTTATTAAAGTAAATAAGATTATATGAAAGTCTTTCCATTTCATTTTATCGATTTTCCCCAAAAAAATATTAAAATTTAACGTTGGGATATATGCAAGCTAATGGTGGAGTTTCCTGCATTAACGAAAAATATTTTAGTCTAAGCTCCTGCAATTTGCGTATATACCTACGTATAAAATGGAAACTAAATGTAGACTGACGATTTTTCGACCCCTACAGACTTACGTGCAAATATTATTAAAGAAAAAAAAAACTTATATTGCGTGTATAATTTTACGTCTACATTTTAATTTAGATCAATACAACGCATATCTCTTAGGTATAGATTTTTTTATTAAGATTAAGCCATTAATCATATTTACTTTGAATACTTTCCGACTTGCAATTATAAATTTCCACTTAATTACTGATGCACATAATCTAAATTTTTATATCAATATTGCCAAGGCGCACGTTCATTCAAATTAAGCCACAATTCGCCTCAAATGATTGACTAAAATTAAAAGATTAAAAATTGCACGCTATTTTGTTACAATCAAGTTTAATTGCTGCAATTGCAATTTTAAAATTATTGATTCGTTTACCAAATACGTTTATTTTTACGGCAATTTCATCAGTTTGGCCGGGGTAAAAATTGGATTTTTAGCGAAATCGATTAGCGGTTTATTTACAAGTCGAGTGGCGGATCTAAAGGACATAATTATAGATATGTCATCAGCTACTCTACTAGATTGCCAAACTCATTAACACTATCCTCATCAAACAATAACCAAAATTGTATTCCTACATTTAGTACGCTTATGTAGATTTTAATGGCAATTGACCTAATAACTCAACTTAAACTTCATGTTCTAAGATAATTGTTAAATTGTAACATGGGAAGATTAATGCCTAATGTCATGTTGGACTATCAAAAATATTGCCCTTGATGAGTTAATCAACCATTCCAACTATATCATTATTGCACGTCTTTGTGCCAATCTCATTATTATTTCGTAATTAATTTATAATTACACGACGAACGACATTTTATTATACTCGCATATACCTATCCTATAATTATAAGCCGGTAAAAAGTAACTTTAAAATATTAAATGAGAAAATGTCACACGCTAAAAATTCTCAATCCATATATAGCAGCGCTTTATGAATGAGAAAAAAAATGAGTTTATTATTTCATTTGATTTATTAATTTAAATTTGGCGAAATCAAAGGAATCCGCTATAAAGAACGATTTGTTATGAATATATCGACGATTTATAAAAGGCACAAAGCAAATATTTATAAATACGTTCATGCAAATAAATTACTTATCGTAATTTGAAAAAAAATCGTCTTTCGTTCCCTTTCATGTATATAAAATTCCAAACACACAATGCAAAAATATGTAAACAATTTAAGCAATTCAAGTAGTAGCAAGCAAGCAGCAACATATTATTTGACGATAAATGTAATCTGCGAAAGTAACCTGTAATCAGAATTTTCCGCACTATTCAATTCTTATCAGCAAATAATTCAAAAGTTATGTTCGCAAGTAAGCCGTTTCCTTCATAAAAATCAATAGCAAATACTAATAAATGGTGGGCGGATGAAAATAAAAACTCTTTTAGATAATATTTGACTTCCTAGTGCATTTTGTAGGTAGTTATATTGCAAATAGTGCCTATCTATTTATCTAGAGCAACATTGAATAAATTAAAAAAAAACAAAATAAACAATATTAATAAAAATGAAGAGATTAAAACGGTATATATGCGAAACATAAATAACAATGAAAATATTTTATTTGAACATTGTTATTAATTTATTGCTGTGTAATTTAATAAAACATAAAAGTTGTATACTGGTTAATTGAAATGAAATAGG
>JARJDW010021028.1:0-13420 GCA_030264715.1 Adinopsis sp. GC000173
TATTATTGATCCTTACAAGGCTCTTCTGCAATGGCATATTTAGATCGTGTTACGGGCCTTGACCAAGTGCCTTGCCTGCATTCTGGTGCAGTCGATGTAGTCACTAATAAAAAATAACTATACATATTTGTTGGTTTTTCAAAGCATAACATTTTTATTTACCGAACAACATATTTCAAATATTGTAAAATATGAATAACGTTCAAATTTCATTCGCGAACAATACTTTCATTAATGCTGGAACGCTGCTAATTTGTTTAATAAACAAGTAATGTAATCGTTGATTGTGTGACAAAAAGTAGAATTCAACATGCAAGATACGTATATGTATGTACACATTAGTGGAAATCCTTTGATTAGACAAGTGTTCAACTGTAATTGTATTATATTCAATTGAATTAATCAAGTTGTTATTCAACATTTTAATGCAATAAATAAAAAACAACAAAAAATTAAAATCGCTGTGTTTTTTTTCCATTATAAAATAAGTGTTTGTTTACTTTCAGTTTCCATTGCTTCAAAAACATTAAAATGGTGAACTTTGATGTTGTTTTTATGACACAAATTGAAAATATTTGATATAACTCTAATTAAAATATTAAATTCAAATAGTATCTACGCAATTATGCGTAATGTGCATTGTATGTATATTGCAAATTGTATACAAAAAGTAAAAATAAATTTTAAATAACAAATCGAAACATAAAATACAAAATTTTGATGTTACTATACCGATTCAATATTTATAGTTCAATTGTGGGCTAAAATAAAGATTTAGAATTACAAATCTGGCAAAATTAAGTTAAAAAATGTACAAATTTGGGAATTTTTAGGCATTTTGTGTAAAGAACACATTTTTATGTAAATTTTGTATTTTCTTCGTATTTTCCCAAATATTGCTAAAATTCCCAAAATTTGTAAAATTTTTAACGAAAAAGCGATCAAAAATCGGTAGATAAAAGCAAAATTTACACATTTTCTACAATTATTTCTACATTTTTATGCAATCTTGGACCAGATGAAAAGTTTCTGAAAGTCACAAATGGCTTTCAAAATATTTTCGAAATTACAAACAAACAGTAATTATGAATTTAAATTTTATTATAAAAATTTCTTTAAACTTCGAACCTGCCTCATAAAATTAATACCACCATTTTCGAATTAGTTCAATTCTATATTAATCATTAACTTACGTGTTTTCAATGAACTCAAAGATGAAGTATTAATCACGTTCTATTCTATAAAAAATAAGCGCTTCCTATTAATTAACATTCGTAAAGAAAAACAAGTTCAATGTTTCATATTTTTAAAAATAACATTGAAATTAATTGCTTTGAACAAAAGTCAACTTCTGAGAAAATGTATATTCGGACGTCGTATTAATTTTAGTTTTCTGCTGCTTTAGATAAAAATAAAATAAACACTCAAAAAATATTTATTTGCAAGTAATAATTTTGTATTTATAATAGGCATTATTGCATAAAAACAAGTTCAATGATTCATAGTTCAATTATTCGTTAAAATATGAAATAAAATTTCCACATTGAATCCTTAATGGCTGTAATTTACATATGCGAGCATTCTTTTTATATGTATGAAACAAAAAAACTGTATAACCTTTTCGCAAAATGATTGCATAACTGATAAAAATAATTACTATACTTATTCATATATTTTTAGCATTAAACAATCACAACAAATGGGAAAACAAATCAATCATATTTAAAGCATGATATACGTACAAAATTTTCTTTAACTCTGTACAGTGGTGCAAGTCTAATTTTAATTAAAACTCAAGAAAATAGGTAGGACAACCCTTAAGCAAATGAGATAACCTCTATTAAATTTGAGATGAGTATAAGTTTCTTAGAATTTTTCACAATTTACAATGAATCTTTATCTACTATTTCTAAATGAAGCAGTAAATGTTAAGAATAATAACTGTAATTATTTTGCGCTTAGTTTGAATTATTATTATTGAAGGGCAATCCGTCAGTTTTATGCACATTTCTTTTGCAGTTTATTTAGTTTATACTTGATATTTAACAACCGGTATAAAATACATTCTTGTTTATCAAGTTTACTTTGGGGTTGCATTGATATTTAATTCCCCCCTTATTGATGAACTGAGCAAACATGTTTACGGCAAACGTTATTTATTGGTGTTACAAAATAATAATTTGCGATTTGAGGTATAGCTGCCGAATTGGTTACCAAAAATCGCATAAAATATAGCAATATTAACTAAATTAAACTAAAACTGTCATGTCATGGCTGAATGATGTAATACATTATAATAAAAATATAAAAATACCTCAAATAACAATTTGCAAAACATTTTACACTTTATATTTAAATCGGGCGTATAAACAAATTATATTTTCGCTAATAGCCTTTATATAAGCGGCTCAAAAATACGAAAAATTGTTATTAGCAGACCAGTTAAAAGTTTCCAGAATTTGCCAACTTAAAAATGGCATTTTAGGCTATTTTATTATTAAAAGCACATAAACAAATTACATATATATTTAGAGTTCGTTTCATTCGGTTGATGTTTAACTTTAGCAAATCAGCTTTACATAAGCGGCTAAAAACTTGAAACAAAATGTTTAAAAATACGCAAAATCCAAATTAACAGATCAATTAAAAGTTTCCAGTATTTGCTCACTTCAATACTTAGCAAAATTTAGCGGACAAATAAAAGTGACTTCACTCATAGTATTACAATTAACTCACTCAAGTAGGATTTAGAAAAAAATAACATTTGAAGTCATCATTTAATTATTAAAAATAGATATAAACAAATTAAGTATATACTTAAGCAAAATTCGTAATTAACAGAACAGTTAAAAGTTCACAGCATTTGCTAACTTTAATACTAGCTTATATTTAGGGGACAAATAAAAGTGACTCTATTCATATTAATCAATTACTCACTCAATTGGGATTCAGAACAATTTATTAAAACAACATTTTGGGTTATTTAATTACAAATAAATTGCTATATCACTATAAACATTGATAAAAACGTTATGCAATAATTAAAACTTAATGGATTATATATAAAAACAATTTTATACAGACAATAACAATTTTCGATGTTATTTTAATATAGAAAAAAATAATAGTGTATAATATTAATGATCGCAAAAACTGCGTCCATTAATTTACCGGCACCAGTTAAAATAAATCAAACACATATACACTGAGTAAAAAACCGCGTGCACATGTAAAAAAGAACGTACGGCCAGATATGATTGTTGCCAAGTCGGAGCTCGTACTATATGTATGTGTGTGTTCAATACATATTGTATAAAATAAAAATTGTGTATGTGTAATTTATGCGTTCGAAACGCGTTAAACAAACGCAATTAATTTAATCAATACGTATGCGTTCTCGCATAATACATTTTAAAGCAAGCGCGTTTTAATTAAAATCGGGAGAAAAAGGAGCCGCGTGTCGCTTGTTTAAAAGCCATTTAGCAGGAAGGTAAAGTTACTAAAACTTGTTTATTGTTATGACGTCAGCCGCGCGCGGTTTAAATCAATAAAATGTTTCAACATAATAAAAAATCATTTAGGTGTATATTGTATATATATGTTATGTGTATGTATTGTGTTTCTTGTTGCCAATTTTTTTTGTAAGCGCGGTGTAATAATTGCATGATGTGTTTAATGCGCTTTTTGTGTTGCCATCCGCCAACATTTTATTATCTTTTTCGGGTTATTACTTCATTTGTTATTCAAATTTTTAATTACGCAAAACTCGTTTTTAGGTATTTTTAAAATCGCTATTAATTGTTGGTATTTACAAATCGTAGTAAGTTTATAAATAAATCTTAACAAAATCAATTAAACAAACTAGGAATAATTAAGGAATGTAAATATCTTCTATTTAACTAAAAATTATTAGGTATCATAAAGTAGTTCAGGAATGACTAACAAGTTAATCCTGATGGTAAAAACTACAAATAGTTAGTTTAAATATTTGGATTTCCGACTTTTTTATGCTAAAGTGGCAAGTTCTATAAGATTATTATTAATTAATAGATATTTATGCTACATTTTAAATTCTTCCATTAACAATTATTGTTGTCTTTATATCTATGTACCCAATTCTAAATGCGAATCCTTGCTTATAGACACTCAAAAATAAACGAAGAGTAAAGTTACTGTAATTTGATATAGGTCTAATGCGAAATGTCGATTTTTATTATTGCAAGTAATATAGTTGTCATTTTTGTATTACCTACTCTTTGAAAAGATATAATAATAACTACAATAAAAATATTCCTAATCCCAAAAAGAATCATTTGAAAAGAAAAAAATAGTATGCAATACCTACTTTCTAGAAAATTAATTATAACATTTTTTATTAAAGTAGAACACAAAATCTTCAATATTTATATTCGTAAATAATCATTCTATTTGAATGGTTGAACATATTTTGCTAACTTGAATGATGAATAAAACGAAATGATTACGATTTGTAGTACTTATAGCATTTAATAACTTTAACTATTATTTTCCTTACTGTGTCCAAAGATAAATAACGTTAATGCAAAGCGGTAGCCCGACAAGAGCAACCAGGAAATATGTGTTTTCCTTAGTGCTCTACTTCATAAACAAGTAGATGTGCATTGAAATTTTGTTAATTCCCTTGCCTACAATAAAAACGAACAAGGTTGTTAACTAAAAAATATAGTTTTATGAAAAGACCATCTAAATAATTTATTAAATAGCATTAGAAGCTGAAATATTTAGCGAACCATATAATCCAATAAACATTGTATAATGCAATTATAAATATTTATTTTTTGCATTAAAAATAAATAAAATTTTATTTGGTAAATAATAAACAGTATACCATAAATTTGCAAAATAAAGTCAGCTTTGTTGAAGTTAACAAGCAATTTAGTTTAACGATGACGTAATATATTTCATATATTTAACACTTTGTTTAATCTAACAGAAAACTATAAAATACGTAATAAATTCCATACTTACACAATAAATAATTTAATAAATTCTCTAAAAAATACAATTTTATTAATTTTTCTGAGCGTACTAAAGAGATAGAGATTAATTTCTATTGAAAATTGCATTGATATCGAAACTAAACACATGTATGTAAAATTTCAGTCCATTTAGTCAAGTGGAAGTTTTCAAAGAATCGATTACAAAATTTGTTGAGGACAACCACAAACCTAAAGATGTTAAAATATCAAAATATTTAAAAAAAACACACACTTTTAGTAATGCTTGTAAATGTTGAATTCCTGATAGTCTCATGTTTGACAACTTAATAATTGCGCCCCGTTTCATAGCGAGTAGATATGACATAAAAATGACAGTGACATTTATTTTATTTGCTTCCGAAATTCACTCTCTGACAGCTGCATGAGATTAATTTCTAATAAATAATGCATTCACATCAAAACTAAACACCTACGTAAAATTTGTAACTTGAGTAAAATAAAAAAATTAATTAAAAAGTTTAAAGAGAGTGCAAATAATGACAATTGGAACCACTCCTAGCGGCACAATTAATAACAATATAAAAAATTTGCAATTTCAAAGTGGTATTAATAAAATATTATTGATTAAGTGCCGGCACGCAATTGATAATTACCCTATTTTACAACAATTGCATGCAGCTAATTATTTCTCAAATGTATATATAGCATATTTGCAATTTGAACAACAACAACAGCGCATAGCTCCTAACAACAACACTAATCGGCAACATCGCACCAGTACAACAAGCTATACAATATGTAGAAATGAAATCGCACCAAGTACACACACACTCACACACATACAGCATGTATACATTATATGTATGTGGTACCAGACCGCATGGCACCATCCATCGGCACCGTCTTGTCTGAGATGACGTGCCTACGTACTATAACGTCGGTGGTACTTTTTTTCGTCCGTTAGCTATTATTGGCGCGCATTGACACGAAACACGCGCGCGCCCGAAAAAAACTCAACGCGAAAAATACACTATGTGTATGTGTGTGTGTGTATGTAGGCAGCCAGCTGTAATTTTAGTGAATAATACTTTTTTGCGTTCGTCGAATTGCTCGTTCTTGGTACCGATACACGTCATGGCATTATCCATTATATATATATTTTATATATATAAATATATAGTGTTCATGTTCTAAATAATGAGTAATTATTGTAGGTTCCATTTTGGTGTGTGCGTGGTGTCATATTTTCAAATTAAAACGCTGATACAACATTCGCTTTTATTGTGTTTTGTTTTTTTCTATGAATTTGTTTATTAATAAAATCGTTAAATTTTAGTGTGCTATATAAATGAAAAAGCCATATCGCTGTCGAAAAAATACAGTACACGTTTCAAAATAATGCAACAGCGCTATTTGTTTCATTATATCAATTTACAGAATTACATACTAGGTACATATTACATTATATGGAAACAACGATGGGATACCTTTTATACGACACACGTAAATTTTTTTAAATTCTGTTTCATTATCACACTTACTTGACAATTTTATATAACATCTGTATGTTAAATTAATAAGTTTTTAAAGTATTTATAATTGTATTTTAGTTTGCCCTAGAAGAAGAGTTAATGCCCTATAACTTTTTAAAAAGCATACTCAACATACTTTTAATGTTTCGAGTTAAATATAAATAAATATATATTCTTGGTAGGTTGCGCAATATTTTATTGGTTGTCAATGTATTTTGACTTAACCAGTCATCAACAGATGATTAATTTACAGTTCCAGTTAATTAATTAAATCCAACATTGAAAGAAACTGCAAATGTTTATGAAACAGTACGAAATACAAATGCAGGTAAGATAATTTCCACTTTTTTACCATTTAGGTAATTTACTTCATCTGCGTTACAAAATCATTTTTTGATTAAAATCTTCGTTATTTATTGAACATTCTGCTTCTAAAATGTTGTCTTCTTTCTGACAAGCACTAATGATGAAAGGGCTAAATATAATGAGTAGTTTTTCTTGCATTTGCCTAATTTGCTGACAATTTTTAAGTTTGTAATATGAAAGGGTTGCCCAGCCTAGAATGCAACGTAATTAAAACTGGATGCAGTACTTTTGTGATTGCGCTTAAGTATAATTCAAGCGAAGTACGTAATTAGTGATTATTTAATGCCTTTGTCTGTCGTTATTATAAAGAACATTTCATTATTTTCAACAGTTCCGTATTCGCTTATTATTGCGTTAATTTTCAGAAACTTTACACTTACTGGCATTTTATTTAATTGCATATCGATGTAAGAAATCAGAAAATGCAATGTAAAAATAATTTTAATTGTTTTTGCAGTTTTCATATCTGCCAACTACAAAAATGCAGTATGTACAGTGAAAAATCTTGTTTTGTTAAAATTTCGATAGAAATATAAAAAACATATGTATAATTAATTAAATGTCTACATAAAAATTTTAGTTTTATGGCAGTTTAATTTTATTTAATATTCATTTGTTTACAAAACCATGCTGATTTATATGTACAATTAATGTTTTTATTGCTAATTTACCTTTCTTATCACGATTTTATATAAAAGATTTAATTTTAGAATTTACATCAATAAGTTATGTAAGATTGTTTATTATTATTATCGAATTAATTTTATATAGTACGAGTATTTCATTATTGTGGTTTTTTAGCAAATGCGTATTGTATTAATTTTATTCATATACATTTTTGATCGAAGGCAGCCTTGTCATTAAAATACTATTAAAATGAAGTTAGCATTATTATTGCGCACTTGTGTGTCGCTTAAAATTGCCATCATAAATTATATTTTAGCATATTATTCGAACTTCAGTTTCGACTCTAACTGTACTTGTAAATAAAACAGTAAGTTGACATAATTGTTACGCATATTTTGATCGGTTGTTGTTTTTTTTGTTAAAATTGTTTCGAAAATTTCACTTCAACATGAAAAGATTGATTTTACAATAGAAACTGTTTTTACGAGTTCTTGGCAACGAAAACAATTATGTATAATACTCATAATACCTATTTTCTTGTAAAGGTATTTTCAATACATCATGTTTAAAAAATAATTCTGCAATGCAACCAGCTTCTCTGTATCATGTGTAAAATTGTAAATGTTATGCACGAAATAATATTTATTGCACCTACAACTACTAACTATACAATGTTAAGTATTTTAAAAATAAATTCGTATTGCAACCAGCTCAATTATTAAAAATATCTACAGCTATTCCTCACTCTAGAAATAAGTTACGTTCCTCTAGATATTTAATGTAATTTCTAATTAATTCTTCTAAAAAAAATTTATCATCAAACTGAGCATGTTATCTCATAATATTGTAGCTTAGTCAGAACATTACATAGATTTCATCTATATTGTATGAATTTAATAAAATAATATCTAAATTTAATTAGACGTCTATAGAAAATGTATTTACATTGTGACAAAACTGTGACAACATGTAGAATAGAAACTTATTGTATAAATTTTCATTGTTATATCAAATTCTTAGGCAAAGAACTTTTCATTCTACTAAAAATATAGCAAAGAATATACCGTAATCAATTAATTACGCAAATTACACAATATAAAGCAACCGCAAATTGCAGCAAATTTCAATATTAAATTTAATCAGAACCGTTGGAAAGCCACAACATTTTTTAACTACATTTTTGTCATGTGTGTACCGATACATATGTGTACCGACTATAAGTCACGTTCACTGTCAAAAAATCATGCAACACAATACAAATAAAATCGATAAATTAAAAAATGTTATATGTACTTTAAGTGCATATTTGCTTACTTTAAATTTTTTATCTTATCTCACTTGTATGTTTAATAGGCTCTCATGGTGATTAAAAAACATTTGTTGCGTTACAACTTTTTGGTATACATACACATATATGTATTGTACATGTACAAGAAGGGGAAATTCGAGAAAAACAGAATTGTTCACGAAATAGTGTCTATGTGTGTCATTCTTTTAAAAATACGTTGCATTACTTGCATTTTTACGACGCATTTACATTATTATCACAACACTCAACGCAATTTTATTCAATAAGTATATATTTTTGTATTTTTATTATCAATCAGATGATATTGATTATTTATAATATTTTTATAGCTGTCGAAGCTATAACTATATGAAATGTAAAAAACCACAGCTTGTTATTGAAAATAATAGCAAAAATACATTGCTGCATAAGTAATATTTAAAACATTTCAATTTATATAAAAAAACAACAACAAAAATTTATATTCACATATAATTAATTAAAAATGCAATTATTATTTAATTAATATCCTTCATGTAAATATTGTAAAATTACAATTTATTTCATAATCTGCTTAGCATTACCTATTATTATTGTTATTATGTAAACCATCAAAAATCAATAAAAATAAGTCAGTGTTACTTATTAGCTGGTAGATAATAATTTATTTGGTAAAGGGTTTAGAGGTACAAGAGGTGAAATGTATTGGAAGGATATGTATTGATGCGCGCATTCATTAAAACGGAACCCTTCTTATGCGTTCACTGTACAACATATTGAAAAATTGTTTTTCAATTACTTATTTTGAAATTATTAATTATATTCTATATAACATTGATTGCACAATATTAAGGAACATTTTTATGTATATTCGAAGAAAATCGCCGCTGAGGCCGAATTCACCTCTTATACCGCTAAACCCTTTAAATAAGAATCACACACTAGACTTGATTGACCACCTCATGAATAAATTGGAAGTACATAATATTATTATTGTAATAATCAACATTTTGTAATACAAAATGTGTGTTTATATTTTCGGCACGTGCTAGAAAAAAATTGATTGATTCATTACGGTTAATTTATATATTTTGTTAGAATCGGAGACTGCACAACACAATACATTAATCGTTTTTTTATGAAATAAATGTAAACACATAGTTGTTGCATTTAAAACATCACCGTCGTGCTGATTGTGTATAAATAGCCACACACACACACGGACACAAATAGTTAGTTGCATTTGGCAGCTGTCAAAACCACTACTTTTCACTTGTCAATTAGCAGCAATTAATTTGAAAATCTTGTAGGTTGCTCTGCATGCGGCGATAAATTTTGTGGGTGCATATCGAAATATCTCTCTTGCAAAAGAAATAATTGCTTATAACATTCTACTAAATTCAGCTCGCAGCAATGAATTCGCCATTATATAAAATTGAATAGAAAACAAAAAATCAACACTTTGATAAATCAAAAGCCTTCCATAAATGGTAAAAGCAGGCAAGAATAAATACATACACGTTCATAACCTACATCAACGCGGCGCGCACGATTTTATGCTAAAAACGCCCAATTACGTATAGAAATATATAGATACTTTCATTCATAACTGTTTTGTTGAATCTACGCATTACTTTCATATTATTCATACTATCAATATTCGCACTGACAATATGATGAGGAAGATGTTCGTCAAGGGCGTCCCCATGGCAACATTTAAAAGACTTCTTTCAAGGTGTGTTGTATACGCAATTTTTCCGTTCGGGGAGAGTACGAACGGATCGGATCACAGAATTGCCATGTGCTTTTTCATGGCACACGACGTCATGCAGATTGTGTAGGTAATAAATTATATTTGAGATTATTTCGTCCTGACAATGTGTGTTATTTAAAATTATAATCATATATAAACAAAGCCATTGTTTCTAAAAAATATTGTATAAGTAAAGACCATCACAAATACCTTTTATGGCGGAAGAAAAATGGTGCCAGCGTTCACAACTATTAAATATCATAAAAAATTGACGATAACATTGTTGCATTATCAAACACCACTTTACATTAACAACATTCAATTGCACTTGGATTAGATTTTTATGTAAATGTGTAGCAAAACACTTGGATTTTAAGCAATACAATTAAATATGGACGGTATTTTGCGTTATTTGAGGCACTCGACACGTCTTATCATTGAAAAATTGAATGAATGTCGCACTACGATTTTATAAAAATAATGCACGAAACGATTTCACACCGAACAACTAGTGCAGAGTAAAAAACACAACGCACCGGACACACAATACTACAAAAGCCAGCAGACAGCACTCTGCTGTGTGTGAGTGTACTTGAACGCAAACAAGAAGAGGGCGCACTTGCATGCATCAGCTGATTATTACCAACATAATTGCGATCGAACGAAATTCTCCAGCCGCGTCCAAGGTGCGTTACATAGAAAAGGTGACCTCATAGACAAATTTACTAAATCGCATTCTATTTTCACATTGTATTCAATATTATCGCATGGTATGTACTCTAAAAATTCAATTTTATTTCATTTATATTTTAAAGATATAATGGATTGAAATTTAAATGCATATTTTAATTTGAATTATTCTTATTTATGTAAAATAGCAATAATTTTAATTAATTTAATACTGTCGTTAAGAGATAAAAAAGGAATATAATATATACAAATGCTAAAGTTGCTCTTGCAATGTTGTTAACGTAACATCTCCTTTTATTTTCATATTTTATTCATTTTATGCCAAGCATTATCTACCAACAAATGAATGAAGACATTTTATCCCAAAATTGGGTGAAATTCATGAAAAACCAAAGTAGTTAAAATTATATAAACCCAAAAGAAGTATAGTTTTATTTTAGTATTCATAACTATCAATGAAATGAATTTTGGAAGTGAAAACTTCTTTAGATGCATGCTGGAGTCAGTTAAATCATAATGCTTTCGGTTATACTCTATCGCGTTCTTTCGAAGTCAATCCTAATCAAAAGATGGCACATTTACTATCATATACATGTATTTAAGTTTGATTTTGAATATTTTGATTGCAACATCGTAAAGGCTTGCCGAATATCCATTGCGGAACGAAAGTTGGCTCTAAAAATGTAAGCATTTTATTCAACTCAAAAAAATTCAACGGGAAAATGGAAAAAAATACAAATGCAGTACCTATACAAAAAAGTTGAATAGTACAGATTATGTCAAAGAAATGCTGTACTGCCACTTTAGTTAAAATAGGTTCTAAAAAGCCGCAAATACTTGCCAAACATAGTTTATTAATCGAAAAATGAGGTATTAATTGTTGGATCCTCAACAAATAAAATTGCAACCATTGTGTAACGCGTTTTGAACACGAGTCATGCTAAGCAGCTTACGTGTTAAGCTGATTAGATGTAAATATTTTAAATTATGTAAAACTTACACATTTTATTTTTTTATTTACTTTCTTATGAAAATATCATCGAAAATGATCCTTTTATATAGAAAGACATCGTGTATACTACAGAACAGATCAGAATATGTGCTATTTTAATTTTAATATTGTGGTTGAGAAATAAAAACCAAAACTTTTCACAAGCTAAATGGTATACGAATGTTGGTCTCGTAAGACATTTAAGAGAAAACAAAATAAGAGTATACATATTTTCAACCAATAACGTGCAAATCCAATTTCGTTTTCATTAAATTCCAGAAATAGAAATGTACGTTTAAATTACATTAGAATAATTAGATTTAACCTGGCATCTGGAGCGGACGCACAGACGCAACAGTGAATGAACAATTTATTTTGTTCCTCTGTTTTTTGCGCCAATTCGTGTATTTGCTATAGCGATAAGAGGAAGAAATTCGTGGTCGTACGAAAACAACGCGCCTCCGACCCGATTTATATTAAACCCGCCGCTGTTCCCGCATTTTGTTTACTTTACATTCACCGGATGGTTGGGTGGTGGTGGGAGCAGATCAGCTGTCTTTCGCCGCTCGATAAATCAAATGCCATGATGCATCGAAATAAATTTAATATTAGCTTTGATTGTTGCAATGTCCTAGTTAATTTTCATCTCGATCAAATTCAATTCAAATGTACGTTTTCGATTGAATACGATTATTGATAGGCAGCACACTTAAACAGATGTTTTGTTTTCTATAACTATGTGTATTATTAGATGGCAATAAAGCGGATAAGTGGTCCAAATATGAACCCTTAAAAATAGTGTAGGGTGGGCAAATAAAACTAAACGATTGAAGTTTCAGCACAATGTGTTTTATAAAATTTTCCAGTAAGGTGTTTTAATTCACACTTCCATAATGCTTTTGACTCCTACTTGTTAACTGGTTATATAGTTTTCCTTCCGCTGTGACAAAAAAGGAAGTTTAATTGCCCAGTTCTGAGGTGGCAAAAACCGCAATCTCGGTTTTGTAAATTTCGATTCAGAAAATTATTATGAACCTACACTTCATTATCCGTTTTGTTAAATTTATATAGAGAAAAACCGGCGTTAAGTTAGCACCTTTTCTCCCAGCACCTTTTTTCTATAATTTTTAATAAATTTTAAATGTCTCTAATTTCGTTATTTATAATCTTTTTCTTATACTTTCTTCACACAAA
>JARJDW010021029.1:0-10855 GCA_030264715.1 Adinopsis sp. GC000173
TATAACTAAATAATGCTTTCTCAACATATCTGCAGTGTTAATTTTCAGTTTTCGGCTTACAAAACAAGTAAATTTATCAGAACGCCTATTGATGTCACCCGTCCCTAAAGGGTTAAGCTAAAAACCTTAAACTCAGAGACCTCATTAGCGATGACTATAATGTGTTAAGCAATGTTGAAAAATTGACAATAATGTGTAAAGCAATGTTGAAAAATTTAAATTTGTTAAACAAAAGATCTTTACTGTCAGCACAACCCTCGTATGAAACAAGGATATGAACTTCACTATACCTACATACATTCAGCGTCAATGTATAAATTTATAAGCGCATTCTAGTAATAGATTATCCCAGAGTTGAAATTCATATAAATATCTCTCTCTTCTATACGAAAACACAAATTCAACACTCCTCCTCCTCCTCTTCCTCTGCCTAGCTAGTCTGACGTGCGCGAAACTTTTCCCTAGCATTATTGTCATAGCACAGCACTAAATATAAATCTAAACAAAAGTTATCTATATATATGCGAATGAATTTCGGGGAGTTAATGTAATCGATGTAACCTAAAAAAATATGAAGCGATCAAACTTAGCAATTTGCCCTCTCTCGTCGAATAAGTTTTCCCAGCCGCGTGTATTTATTTATGCGCATTTCAACTCTAAAACTAAGCGAAGATAGAAAGTCAAAATGTTTTCAAACACAACTTGATAAATATTATTGTTGTATCGTTACATTATTTTATTGTTATTGCCATTGAGTATAACGCAATCCCAACCACATTTGTGCACTAATAATTAGATAAATTTAAATACAGCGTATATTTTAGTTACATGCAGCGAAATTGTAATTGTAACGAGTTGAAATCGCTCTTTTTGTTCATCGTGTTTCGGGAAGCGGTATACTTTTCCCCGTTGAAAATTCCCAGATGCAACATTCGACCAAAAACTTGCACACGTTTAAATTACTCGTCGGATAGATTTCAATTCAATATTCATCATCATCAGCATCGAGGAAAATATAATAATCCAAACACACATACACACGCCGGCTTAATGATGTATGTAATTATTTAGGCATGGTTATATTGTTTTTTTTGTATATCAAATTTATTTATGTATTTATTATCGATTAAAATATTTAGCCACGCCGAAAAAAAGTTTTGCGGGCGAATTTGATATCGATGGGCAGAGAGAGACAAACGCGTGATTGATTATATCATAAACATAATGTTATTGAAACGAATAGGTATGCGGTGTTTAATTAAATTGTGTCGGTGTATATGTGTGTGTGAGTGTATATTTTTTAATTAAATTTAAAAAGCTCATTTTTAATTAATTTGTGCGAAATTAATTAAAACCTCGTTTGTAGATGATCGACGAATGAATTATAAATTTTGCAACATATAAAAATAATTAAATGATAATTATTCAATGTGTTGGAAATATTAATTATTTTTTAGTTAGTTAGGGGAAGGTTGTGTAGGTGGTACCCGCCTAACAAAAAACAATTAATTATTTAGTAATCAAATAAAAAAATAGAATAATTCATTTGTTCAAAATTAACGAGTTTCTGGAATGTAAAATCAGGAGCCTAATTCAGATTTTGTCGTTTGTCGGCTAGAAGATAAAAGACACGATTTTTGTATACTAAAATTTTTATATTATCGTGAACAATAATGAATTCTTTTTGTCGCTCTAATCTTTTAGGGAATATTAGTTACTCATTTTCTTAATACACCTGCAGAAGACAAGAAAATCTGGTCCAGTACATCATAAAGGAATCTATATTTATATACATTTGTTCAAAATTAATAAATTTCGAGAATGTGAGCTCAGGAGGCTTATTCAGATTTTGTAGTCGCCTAGAAGACTGAAGACACTATTTTTGTAGACTGGAAACTGTCAATGCAGGCGTGCTAAGAAATATATGTAACCAATATTTTTACTCAATTTAATATTTAAAAAAATATTAGTTATTCATTTTTTTCACACGCCTATAGAAGAAAACAAATTCTACTCCAATACATCATATAGGAATTCATACTCCTTACATTCAATGTCATATAGTACACATAAGTAACACAATTAAATAAAAATGATAGTAGTATTTACTGATTAAACAAATATCATTGTAAACCATAAACCCAAACACAACTTATGGTTTTTCCTTGAAGCTCTAACTTATTGATCGGTCACACGCTAAAGACTAGTGATATATTTTAAACATTGATTTAATTCATGTTTATCGCATTAAAAAGTATCTAATAAATTCAAGAATATTCATTATAACTGCGGTGTTTAATTTTACCATTTCCTTATTTGTTTTTCTTTCGCATGATAATCTTCTTTTATCATTTTGTTGGATCCATAAATAAACAGTTTGAAAAAGTTGCCTCAATGAAAATGTTGTTGACAGTAATACAAGATGAAACGAATTTATACTAATAGAACTGTTTTACACTACTTTTTAAACATTGTTTTAATTCAGGCTTGTGACTTTGAAGAGTAGTAATTTCATGTATGCTATATAAGTTTACTATTTCTAAATTTATTTAACGTTTCAACCAATTTTTTTTTGTTTCGAATGATAACCTCCTTTTATCGTTTGGTTAGGTCCATTATAAACAGTTTAAAAAATGTAGCCAGTATGAAAATATTGTTGACACTAACACAAGATGAAACGTATTTTTACTAATAGAACTGTTTTATGCTACTTTCAGAGTATTTTAAATTTGAACAAAGTTTTCAACAATGAAGAAGTATTTATTTCTAAAATCTCACTATCAAACAATAAAAACTAAAAAAGATGACTAGATTGAATGTTGATTTTATCGAATGTTGTGTCTTCACTGTATTTGAATACTGTAAATTTAAAGCTGTTCAGAATAAGTTAATAGCTACAAGTTATGATTATGCCTATATTTTAAGCACAATATGTGCAATTATTTAGGTCTTTTTAGCTGTGAACGCTTTTAAATTCCTATCTACTAGATAAAAATTATATAAAAATTGAACTGGGTCGTAACATATAGCATCTGTGCAAGCCTTAATAAGTAGACTGCATCTACTTGAATAATAAGAATTTTTAAAGTTTTCACTACGACTGGCTTTAAAGTCGCTTTAAAATCAATGTGGTACAATTTATTCGAATTTCGCTCTATATATCAATCAAATAAAAAAAGAAAATTTATATGTATTATAAAATAATCTGTCGGGTTTATTGTTCTACATATTACAAAATGATTAAATCGTATTAAAATCAATTAATCATCAACAATAAAATTTATTTATAGAATGTGAATATGAATGAATTTAGCTGTTTTTTTATTATCGTTTTTTGTTAAATAAAATAAACATTTATTATATTTACGATTCGATAAATCAATCTGCCACAGAATTGCTGCTGCTATTATGTGTAGCGTTATAAAAATGAAATGCATTTTTTATTTCAATTTAAAAAATGGTGTATTAAATAGGTATATGAATAAAAATTTATTATACATAAAATTGTTGTGAGATGAACAATATAAATATATATATTTCTCTCTCATATGTATAGTGGATATATATGGCAATACATACACCTAACACAACATTCCATGATAAATTTTTTTGTATGAATAATGCATACGAAATATGATTTTTCGGAAAGGTTCTGTATGATATACATAAACATATAAAATCTCATTCAAAATCAGTCAAATCTGCTTGCAAACATATTGCCATTGAAGCGCAATCCTTCATCCATCCTTCCGCAGAAAAAATTGAATGAAAATATAATTGCATACAGCCGCCGGGCTATTAAAATATCCAGCTGGATAATCGAAATAACGCAATCAAAATTTAATTCATAAATAAATATATGCAAATGCGCAAAATTTCATTTTATTGTTAGAACATATGCATATATGGATTTTTAAGATAAAATCGTTTGCGCGCGCGAATGTTAATTAATTTCTTACTCGTACTATAACATACGTGTTTTGTTTATGGGCAATGTACATTTTTATTGCTAGATATATATGTAAGGAGTGCACCAGAATGAGCAATAACACTTTTACTCTGCTTTATTGTAAGAAAAGAAAACAATTAACTACCAACTATAAAGGTTAAATAAGAGTGCGGTTAAAGAAAAATTAAAATTTAGGTTAGTTTTATTTTATTGCAAGGTTGAACCAAATCGTGCAAGTATAGTGAACTAATTTGATTAATCTCTTATTTAATTATTGATTAACTATAAAGTTATGAACGTAAGTGAATAATAAAAAATACAATAAAATATAATATAGTTAGGTATTGTTGCAAGTTAAAGTAGTAAAAATATTTTCATATTTTTTTATACAAACAATTAATATTATCGAGTTGGCAACTAAGTAATTGCCGATTTGTTCAATGGAACAAGAGATATTTTGTTTTAAATGAAAAAAACTTTAATCTATTAAGTATTTTCCATTTTGTTCTATGACTTTTTGTCATCTTTATGATGATGGTTTTGATTTCATCTTCATTAAGCTCAACTGGTCGACCTTAACGTTGGTCATCTTTAAGAGAAAAATCTCCAAAACGGATTTTTTCAAACCAATTTTGAGCATTGCCTTTCTTAAGCAAAATATGGCAAAAATGATCGTATTTGAACTTCATATTAATATTCATTTAAAAAAGCACTTTGAGAAAATATCTACGCATTGAACTTATAAAGCTAGGTTAGGATGACAGCTAACATATATAAGAAGAAGTAGATGATAACATTTACGGATATCCTAAAAATGGGGGATGAAAAGCATCTATTCAGTGAAATCGGCAATTACTTAGTTGCCAACCCAATAGATTAATTGCTACTTAATTATACAAAGAAAGACAGTTGTGGATTTAAAACTTTAGTTGTTGATTAAGTTTAATTAATATTTAAAAAGTGCGCTTGAAGTCTACAAAATTTAAATTAGTACAAGAAATACAATATTACAGAGAATTTAATTCAACCCTTGCATTTCTTTTCATTTAAAGTGATGCTATGGTTCAGTTGGAATAAGGTTTAGTATATTTATTACAAATAACGATTATGGTAATCAACTAGGTAGTAAAAGTTTAAATACTATAAATTCAACATAATTAAAATTGATTGAACAGATATCGTTCGGGTTGATTTATTTTTTACATTTCTTACTTCAATATCAAATTAAGTATTAAAATAATTCAGTCGCACACATTATGGAAAATGGTTAAAAATGTAACAGTTATCTACGCTCTGGGAAAGTTTAAAATAAAAAATTAATGTAATGTAATCATTTAAAGGAAACTTGAACTATGCTTTTACTACTACGTATTTCTAAAAGATAACATCTTCCTCGTTCATTTTTTACCGGGTTATTTATGACATTAATTAGATTGTGCAAATTAATTAGCGCGACTCTAATTTATGAAATTTCTAATATATCATATAAATGTATTTTGTAAAACACTAGCCGCCGGAATAAAACGCCAACTATTTTATAAATATCAAGTTTCGCTATACCATATAGTAGTGATACGATCTAGTGTACCAACATTTGTAAAATAATTGTAATTCCATTATGTAACATTCGCACATATTTCATCGTATTTATTATACATATATACAGTGTTCTTGTCCAAACGCATCAAATAACGTCCAAACCAGTAGTAGAGATAAATTTAAAAAACCAAATTGGCGCCGTTAATCCTATTACACTAATTAGTGTTATTATCCATTCTCTTATTTCTGGTATGTTAAGCCTCAATTGTTGTTTTGATTAATACATTTATTAATGAAATCAAATAAAATTAAAACGAATTAAAAAAATTGCTATAAATAATAATATTTGTGAAATAATTATAATGTTTCAGTTATAGATGCTTTTCACTCCCATTTTTAAGATATCCCTAAATGTTATAATATTCTTCTTCTTATATAAAGAGTCATAAAAATATGACAAAAGGTCATCGAACAAAATGAAAAATACTAATAGATTATGGTTTTTTCCATTAAAAAGAAAAAAAACCTCATTTCATTGAACAAATCGGCAATTAGTTAGTTGCCTACTAGATTTCTTGCAATCACATTAATAAGTAGTTATAATAACAAACGATAAATAATTAATTAAGTAATTGACGAATATTTCATATGTTTATATTAAATTTAGCATTTTTATCCAAGGTACGCAGATAAAAAACAAGAGATGGGATCAAGAATCAATCGCCCATAAGGAAAAAAGTATGAATTTGCCATTTTTTTACAACCACAACAAAAAAATGATGAGAAATAAAAATATTCGTAAAAGAATATAATATAATTTTATTTTGCGACATTTGCGAAAAATTTCATACCTTTAAACTTAAACTACATACAATAGAATGTGTCTCCAAAGATGTCAGCAGTATCCAAACAAACAAGAATGAATTTTCAACACACTTCTTATGTGTGAAATAATTGTAATTTGCATTACTGGCAGATATTTCACACGTTTATGCTTAATCTAGGATTCGTCGCCAAGACATAACGAATAAGTATGAATTTACAACGCTTTTTATTACCGCAAAAAAAAAAAAACAATACATCTGAGGCTTTACGAGAAATTATGATAAACATTTCTTCGCAGCTAATTCACTATGAATAAATTGCGTATCTAAATGATGAAAGTTCTCATTTCAGCTATCTAAAAGTACTATTTAATATTGCAAAATTTTATACACAATTTATTTAATAAATTTTATTGTTAATAAAACTGTACGGCTGATTGATTTATTTTCATAAGGCATACTGGTAAAATAATAATAATATTTATTTATACGCTTGAACAATAAAACGATAAAAACGAAAATTACTATGAGGTACAATGTGTTTACGCTTTTATTTAAATAGAATAATGTGGTGTGTTGTTGAATTTTAACCGATTAAAATTGATTTTATGTTTTTCTAACTATCAAAACGCGTACACACGTTTATATTTTGCAGTAAATACCATAAAACAGTAAAAGAAACATTGAAGATGAAAAAACAAAGAAGATTGATTTACAGTGTGTTCAAAAAGTATTAACATGTAGGTCTAAACTTTAAGTAAATCGCGCATCATTAAAAAATTATTCTTACTTTGTAAGCATTGTAATAAACGTCTGTAACAAATTTTAAGTCAAAACATTTATTAGTTTAAGGTTTTACATCGAATGTTATACAACGCTAAAAGTGCATGCGGCGATTATGTTTCATATCTTCTATCGTTCCAAAACAGTTTCTCCATAGTGGTTTATTGAGATTCTAGAATAGTCATAAGTGACAAGGTACTAAATTAGACGAATATTTTCAATAATTTCCAGAGTTTGGGCCTAAAATATCTTCCAAAATGATATTGGCAAACTCATTCGACATACTAACAAGTCCCGAACAGACATATGTAGAAAGCCAAGCCCAATATTTTTAATTTTCTTGACGTCGGTAAGTGTTGTTGCTCGTTCGAAGCGTTCTTCATCTTCAAAGCTATTTCGACTTTCTTTTAACTGATTCCACCAATTGTAACCATTGCTTTCTGACAAAACATGGTCCCAGGAGATTTTTTGCAAAATTCCGAACATTTCTACGTCCAAAATTTCATTCCCCAAACAAAATTTAATGCGAATTTTTGCTCAATATGGTAATAATCGCGGCATGCACTTTTAGCGTCGTACAATAACTAATGAATGTTTTGAGGTGTTACAGATGTTTATTAAAATTTTGGTCAAATTTAAGAACCACTGGTTTCCATCGTTGTAATACTAATTTTTGAGATAAATATCCAATTTTGTTCTACCAAAAATTGAAATAATACAAAATAGGATTAAAAATCCTACAAATTTATAATCTTTATCTACCCAATTGTTTCCAACATAAAAGGGAACCCCGCCGCATTTAGTGAATACATCCTGTATATTCATAAATATGCCAACAAAATGTGAACCGCCGATGAAAAACTGTATCAAAATATAAATTCCAGCTGCCGCATTCATTTATTTATTATTGCATATTCGACGGGGTTTATCAAACAGGAATTTGGCGATTTTATAATTGCCAAATCGATAGTTTTGTGCAATTTTGCGTGTGCATCATCATTAATAAAATATTAATTACGATTAAAAAACGATTTTGTGCGCTTTTTCCCGTGATTAGCGCCGTCCGCAAAATACGATTGTTTGCACGTACATGTTTTTCCCATATCAATAGCGGCAAAATAATAAATAAAATTTGTTGCAACAATAAATTACGCGAAATGACTTGGAAGGGATAAAAAGAAAAGTTTCGCTTTTGCTACAAATTTTTTCTCTACGGCGGCGGTGGTGTGTGTATTTGTTTCTCGGCGAGGAAAAAACAAACATTTAAATCTATAATCTGTGTGTGATTAATGATGCGCAACATAAAAATAACTTTATACATTACGATTTGTGTGTTGAAAATAAAAACAGGCATTGAAAGGGATTACATGGCATGTGCAAGTGCTCTTCATGTCTTTCACAATAAAACTTTACTTGTTTGTATAAATCAATTGAATTTAAACAAAAATTCGATTCATTGCCGAGGTAAACAATGAATACAGCGCGCCGGCGAAAATGCAATATGCTTTCAACAACACACAAAAAATGTATTTGTTGTTGTGTGAAACAATGGCCGCGACTTTGCCCACCGAAATAGCAACAACAATGACGAAAAAATTGCGCGCACGCTTTTTGATGATAACAACAAACGGTACGAATTGCACAATTGTATATAATTTTTTTTAGAACCCCAACAAAAAAAAAGATTAATAATGACATATTTATAATTTTCATTATTTTTAATATATTTATGTAACAACAAAAAGAATTTAAGCACATGCTTTTTTTTACACCACGTTGATGGTAATAAAAGTCAGGGTAGAATTTGACCAAATTTGACTAAATGGATTCAATCGGGCCTTGCTCTTTAGTACAGTGTTTCTCAACTTTTCTTTTTCGCGGCCCGGTAAAGTTATGAATAATATTTTGCCGTCCTTTAATATAGTAGTAGTTTTAATTTGTTCCTGTAAATATAAAATATTATAAAGTAAAGTTTAAAAAACTATAAAGACGGGCTTCAAGTAAGAAATTTAACTATGACAATGTGAGATCTCTAATGTCTGCGGACCGACGGTTGAGAACCACTGCTTTAGTATGTACCTACCTCAAATGAAAAACTTAGCATATGAAATATTAAAAAAATAGCTTAGTTAAAGTAGGTTTATCAAAATGTCTAGATCGTTTATTATAATTGAATGTATTGTAAAAAATACTCCTATGATTCAATAAAAATTTAATTTAATTTAACCGATTGGGTTTTAATCTAATTCGGTTCTGTAGCAAACAATACAGTGAAAAGCGTATGAAATGGTTGAAATGTATACTTGTACTTGTACATAATAATAATTGTGAGCTTTAATTAAAAATTGTTGTAAGAACATTTTTTCCATCTAATTTTATTCAAAATGAAAATTATCTCAACTGTATTATAATTTAAATTTATAATTCCAGTAACGTGCATTGTGGCATTCATAAATTTTGAAAGAAACCAACCTCATGTGGATTTTAATTAAACAAAACCGAATTTTTTATTTGAATATATTTATCATTTTAGTAAATTCAACATAAAATTTTTGATGATGATAATAATAATAATAGAAGAAAGAGGGAGATTAAATAAAACTTGTGTGCGTGTAATCTGATATCAAATCGTAGGTATAAATTTAATTAGCAGCGTTGCTCAATAAATTTAAAAGACATTAACAATGTTTGTAGGTATGATGTTATTTAGTGATTATAGATAAGAATTGTTTTAATCGGATGGGAAGTAAACCTTTTCTAAACGTAAGTTTAAGTAAAACGATTTAACGTTAAAAGGATAATTGTTTTTAACTATAATAATTTAAATTATTTAAAAAATATATTGTCTTAATTTATTTGATGAAAATCACTTTCAAAAATTGCAAAATCGGTCCATTTTCAAAGACAGCTTTCCCAAATTGGACCACAGTATATTAACAGGGGTTAGTAGTAAGCAGTCGGATATTGAATATATTCTTAATTGTCTTAAATATCGTAACACATCTGGAAAGTATGCTAACTATAATAATCTTCGAAGATAAATTAGTAGGAAATGTAATTATAAAAGTTAAATTTTCCTCGGACTTCTATGCAATTACACATTTAATTTATATTGATAAAAGTAACATATTGTAGTATTGTGTACCTGAATACCTTTGCTTTCTAAAGACATAAAAACATTTATTATTAACTCATTTATAATTGACACAAACGAATGTTTCATACTTGCATTTAAACTTCTCAAAAACTAAAATTCATCTAATACTTGTTATTATTGTACAAAAAGTGTTATCATTCAAATTATTTTACAGAAACCTGAAAGATAGTTCAAATACGCTAACTTTGCCCCAATGACAAAATTATCACAGTTTCCTAATTATAACAATTTCAGATATTTTATACTTTAATATTTCATGCAGAACTTGCAATCCAAATATGTACAAATAGAGTAATAAACTCATTCCAATATAGAATTATTGTCCAATACATTGAGAAAAATATAAAAATCAAAATACGACATTTAAATTACCTAATTATAATTTGCATAACTTGCCGACATTTAAAAAAAGACGAATTTTTTAATATGCAAGTAAATGAACCTCTGAATCGAATAAAAACCAGCATGTAATGTGATAGCAAATCGTAAGTATAAATTTAATTAGAAGCGTTGTTCAATAATTCATGCGATTCGAGAGGAGGAAATTTACATTTTTTGAATGCTTCTTGCTGCCGTACTGACACATCCACTGGGGATCTGTTT
>JARJDW010021030.1:0-62924 GCA_030264715.1 Adinopsis sp. GC000173
CTAACACGCTCACAGCGAATGCTGTACCGCAAGCGAACGGCTGTGTTAGATATAGTTCCGTATCCGGATCGTCGTCATCGTCCTGATCCAAGAATTGCACATTACTGTCGTTTACCAGCTCTGCAAAAGGTAATTAGGTTATCTTGATGGCGCATCGAAACTTTCCACAAAAAGATGCAATTTTTGCTCCCATTCTCAACTAAAGAATGTTTTTTTGATTTCAACACTAAGAAGAAAAAAATTAAATATTCTTGGTTGGTTTAAAAAAAATATTTATTTTAAACAATATTTAACAAACTTGTTTCGGAGCTATTAAAGACAGTTAAACAAACCACCAAGATATTTAAGCTAAAGAAACAAACAGGTAGCATTAGAATCTGAACAAATTTTTATGTAAAATTGTAGCTAAATTTGAAAATCTGAATACTGGTACGTTAGCTGATACTTCAGTTAACTACATATAGCAGTAAAACTTAAAAGAAACACAATTTGGGAAGCTCATCAAATTTAACTTCTATAACCTATATTCCAAATGACCGTGGAAGACCACAAACAAGAATTATTAAATCAAGATTTCAAAAATGTTCCGACTTTGTTAGTTGACATTATCGTAGAAGATTTGGGATGCATATATAATAAAAAAACCCTTGTACTTATGACACTAATTTAGTATGTAGAAATGAAATGTATAGAAAAGTTATTCCTAAAATTTGAATTACTTTATAATCAAAAATATTGTAGGCCTGAAACTGTATCGAATATGTATTTTTAAACACATAATTAGTCCATCTTTTGAGAGTGTTTTTGATTTTTTCACCTTATTTTGGTACGGAACATTCAAATTTAATATACTAATTTGGAATTCCAGATTAGTTAATATTGAGACCAACGCTAGTCGACACTACTACGTCACCTTCTTCTGGTCCGCTATTGATTGCAGCATAAACCGCAAAATGTTAAAACTAGCAAGTCGCCTTTAAGGGCAAAGATCCAGCAGGTTATAGAAGCTCAAAATAGAAACATAAAAATCCTAGAAAGGATCGCTTAAGTGTCATAAAAGATTTGTTTGTATTCAGTTTATTGTAATAAATGCACAATGTTCTTAGAGGAAATATAAAGGTAGATAGGATTATTAAACAAGCATCTTATAGAAATAGATCCATGAAAGCAAGCGAATAAGTTTTCATCTCATTCTTGACCAGTATGTCTGATTTCAAACCTTTCAATTTTTAATAGTCATTTTTTTTATACAAATACGTGTATGTAGTTAGATTGTCTGAATACAAAGTGTGATTATTATTTATTCTGGACCACAATGACCAAAATGACATTAATTTCTTCCTCTTATATTAGTTCGATTTAGAAAACTAACCTCTTGGAGTGAACGTAATCTCTATGATGCACATGTGTTTATTCGTTTTTCTTTGTTACCTTAGCTTGGATTGTTAATTTAGTTCTATTTTAGTGATAACGTCTGCTGAAGGCAATGACATTTTACCTATCCCATCCGACACAATTGCAACGTGTGGACAAGTGCTTAAGGCAAGATAATTTATTAATTTTCTAATCGCCGTAGTCCTAAAGGTGTGTTAAGTTAAATGTGCCATTAAACTTTTTTATTACCTGTAATCATCGGTACATTGGCTCCATAGACAGAACCGCGTCGTTGCAGGACGATTGGACTTCCGACCGGCGTTGCAGCGTCTTGTTCGCCGTTTGCTTGACTTAGAACTCCTATTGTATCGTCAAACGTCATCGCTTTGATATTTAGTGACGCGAGAATCGCCTCCTTGTCAGCGAGCGTCGGGTCATCGTTGCTGGGCACTTTCGCTGATAGGATACAGCACATATCACATAAGTTCACATTGACGGCGCGAAGATCCGCTCGACTCAACGGCGAACCCTAAAATATACGAATAGATCGGGGATAAGTTTTGCGATACGGTACATTGGAGCGTGGTGATTTTACATTCAGCACCGAAATCTTCGGCAAGTTCTGCAACATTTTCCATTCGCGTCGTATGTAATCAACCGAACCAACAATAACGACATGTTTAAGTTCGTGATAATGGAAATTACTTGCACGTAACGGCATCACCAAGTTTCGCAGGCCAATCAGCGGCGAGTCCGGATCGGCGAACAGGCAGACAACGACGTGACCGTTTAAAACTGTCATTGCAGCCTGGTTGCGATCCTATAAACACGAAAATTTTAAATTGAATTTAGCAAAAAACTTTGATTGAAATATAAGAAACTTTTTGCGCATACCAATATGCAATCTTCCAAGTTCTTGGCAGGTCCCCAATGAAACATTCCCGTGCTGTCGTATTTCATTTCAGTCTTCTCAAAATCGAAATCCTTGGCTTGGTCGTCTGCCAAACCGACCGGCAATGCAACACCATTGTTATTTTGATTGCCGCCGCCGCTCGTTCGACTTGTCGGCCTAAAATTTGCCCGCACAACAAAAGGTGTAATTATGCATGTTTTGCACGTCGATCCAACCCCTCCCAGACAAAAACATTTAGGTAACAAATAATCTAGCTCTCAATGATCAAAAAACGAAAAAACTAAACTAATCTTTGCTCTAAGAAATAAAACACTAGCACCATTCAATCATCACAACCCAATTAATAAAAATTTCATTTCGTCTCCTCAAATAAAACGATATCTACATGCAAACCAATACATTCTTTCATTTCAATAACGAAATTGATAAATTTAGTTTACATTATCTTATCGGTTTGGTTCGGTTCGGAAAAATTCATGCTTTTCAAGCATTAATAATAATACACTCAATATGTATGTACGAATACGAATAGTTTAGTGCATGAATTCGATTTGAGAAAACAAATAAATGATCGAAAAAACAGAAATAGATCTAATTCTAAACAGGATGATTAATTAATAAATTTCCATCATCATCTAACAAGGAGGTAAACAGAAAAACGATAGAGAAAAAATGGTTTGACTATCAGCAGACCTTCACATAATTACACCTTTTTCAAAAGACCAAAAACAAAAAAAAACTAAAATAAAATAATCAAAAAGACAAAATGAAATAAATTTCAAATCAAATTGAGCATGTGCTAACAAACAAAGACAAACGAAGCTGAAATTAACAGAATGTGAAATGTTCAGCATTATAAATTTACTTCTTACGCAGAAAATAAAACGCAAATTTCGTAACTTTAATTTATTTAACTATATTTTTACGTTGAATGTAATCATACCTGAAAATCATTACGTTTTTATAAGGCTGAACATATTTCGATGGAAAATAGATGAAATCTTAAGAATAGAATGAAACAAAAAATGTGCGTGAATAAAATTTATACAATGTAAGAGAGAATTGATAGGATTCCGATATAATGTGACCCTTTTAAACTCCCGTTGCAATAAAATGATAAAAATTGCAAATGAATTCGTAAACAAGAAAAAACCACACAAAAAAAATTAATAAATTGAAAACAAATATGCAAACAGCTAAACAAATAACAGGCAAAGAGAGCAAGCAAGTTTGGACAGTTAGTTTAAGTGTTAATTAATTTAAAGTTAAATAGAGCTAAAGCGTACATGAGTTTTTTGACTTCATAGGCAAGATGATAGCCGGCATAAGATGTCGTTTCCTGCTCCGGCGCTCTGAAAATAGCACACTGCTGATAGCACACCATATCACTTATGTCAAACCCAAAAGAATAATTTATTATTGCATAATTACCTAGTTTTAATAATTAATAAACACATCCAAAAAAATATAACGCAAAATCGTAAAAAATTTAGAATTAGGTGCTGAAAATTCTCATGGATCGTTTTAGTTGGATAAAAAATACATGCCTTTAGTGTAGCGGGAAAAATCGTGTGCGTTGTCTATGTGTGTTAGAAAAAAAAGCTAAATTATCTTTTCACTCGCTTTTAGTAGCTATAGTAGTAGGTGGATATTTTATAAATATTTTAGCTTGACTTAGGCATGGCAGCTTCAAAGATGAAAAATTAATTTTTTTTGGGGCACGTTGAAATCTTCAATTTTTGTTGTTAAAAAATAGTAATAAATCATTCGCATACATAAAACGCTCTATGTTAAAGCTATTTGTCTTGTTTGTTCGATATCTCGTTGGTGTTTGGTTTTTTTTTGCTCTCAATATTCAATCAATATCAATAAGCATACCTTGAATTATAACCGGGTGAAACAACGTTCTCGTTCGCTCCTCGATTCACAGTTGGCTTCACCTTGTTCACTTGTTTAGTAGAATTCATCATATTTGAATTGGGAATCGATGTGCTGTTTCTATGATTCTGATTTCTATGCGTCACTGCAATCATAAATCGACATTTTTGCCCATGTAGATTAATCGCATTAGAATATATGCTAATTGAAGCAATGTTAGTGCTTTGAAAAAGAATGCTTACAGTATTGATCCTCAGGTATCCTATTCATGTCACCTGTAAAATGTAGGAAAATCAATCAATACGCATCTAAATACTTTGTACAACAAGCAGCTAATTTATCAAACAATCAACTGTTTACATTATTTTAAATATATACTAAGTATATACAAAAATAGAGGATAAAATCTAGGATCTTTAAGGAACTACAGAGTTCGTCAAGAAAGCACTATTATGAAATTTAAAGTATGAAACAAATTATGAATTTATGTGCAATATAATTTCGCTTGCTCTGCTAAAATCTATGTACGTAAACAGATAAATTAAAAGTTAAGCGCGGTGCACACTGAGACAACGATAATGTAATAAATCCTGAAACTGATTACAGAGAAATTATGGTACTAAATCAGTTTCAAGCAAAATATAAGTGCACACCAAGGAAACTTGACGCAAACCCATCTACTTTCTTCACTATCAACTACAAGATATGTACTTGTGTATAATATTATGTCCAGCTCAAGAATTTTATCTAAATCTAACCTAATCAAAATTAGGTAAGTACTTTCTAATTAATAAATAGGTATGTATCGTAAATGTTAAGCCACAAGTAGCTAAACTTGTCTGAACACAACCTAAATCTGCCTTAACGCTCTTAACTTATTTTCTATCAGCGAAGAACAAAGTTAGTTTCCTTGCTATGTACAAGCCTAAGACAGACTTCACAACATGAAATGTTGACTACATAATTCATTAGGTTTCATGTTATGAATTGCAAATGAATTCGATTGTGTGCAAGTTTCTAAACAAATAAAAATTACAGACAATGCCCAAATTGTTTCGGCTTATATAAATTGTATATTGATTGGAAATTTGGAAATCGCTGTAAATGTGTATTAATTAAATGTAGAAACAAATAAGATAAACAAAGCTGAACATTTTTTAAATACCTCTGACGTGAACCTTCTTGGGTAACTCTGGTGGTGTGAAGGTTGGGGGAGGATGGTGGTCATCTGCAACCACAAGTTAATCTAGCACATCTATCGGGATTGTTATTTTTACAGAAAAAATTCATAAAACCAAAAAACCAATAAAAATCAAAAAAACGATAAAACTAAGTTTAATGCATTAATTAGTATACTTATCATTGAAGCCAAATCTAAATAGTATAATACAACAGCCAGTCGTTAAATATATATATATATAGTTTTATATATAATAAAAAAACATGCATACATCGCATACGACATGCAAAACTTTTATAATATTTCAATTAGAAAAGAAAAACTTTATACACAATACACATGCAGCATTTTAAATTCGCTAGTAATTCATGCACTCAAAATACTCGTTTATTGTAAGTGGATTAGATAGAGATTACTACAATGTAGCTCAAGTTTGAAATTAAAAAAGAAGTGTTGTAAATTATTGAAATTATCATAAATTAAAATCAAACTCAATTCGTATAATTTGTATAAATCATATGCGCTAGGTCGCTTTGTTTAAAGTTCGTTTTGAAACATTGTATTTAGATTTTTTTGAATGAAAATTGGTCCAGTGGAAGGTTGTATAGTGGCCCTTTTTGTCGTTCGTGTGCTAAAGATAGCAACTTACTTGAATGTGTGAAGTCCTCACCTGCTGGCCGATGTCAAAAAATGGGACAGTGATAAAAATGTTTCAGAAAGAAATTATAAAGTTATATAAATCAAATATTAAACAAACAAAAAAACCACTACGAAATTTGTTAGTTTAAATTTTTTGATTTATCGCTCCTAATTGAAAAATAATATCCTAGATTTAATGTATAATAAGTATTTATATGTATATATGTATAGCTAGAACACATACTATTTGCTAGAATTAAATTAATAATTTAAAAATCATAATAAAACCGATTTCATCTATACACATTAATTCGTTAAGTCTATCCATATAAAAATTTATTCAGCAAGTTAAGAAATCAGAATCATAAATAATGGATTTGTGTTATCATTGTCTTGTTGGTGTATTAATCAATTTATATATAATATACGATAAAAAAATATAAAGAATCACAAAGATATAGATAATGCAATGATCACACATTCGTACCATCGAAAATAAAAATAATAATCGATATAACAAATTTGAAATAAAGACATCATTCGTTTGCTCACCACACTCTAGGTAAAATAACGTGGTTAAACCAAAAAAAGTAAAACATCGAATAATCATAATAACTCTAATAAAAAACACATCTCTTTAGCATTCAAATATCCAAAAATATAAGGTATTTACACACACACATTGAATTTTGATCGAACTTTCTGGATTCTAATACTGTTAGATATTGTTAGTAGACATTGTTAGAGTCGCCTTAAAAACATTTTGCATACACATACATTAAATCAGAGGCGTCGCGTGCTTCACCGGCGCCTGTCTGCAAAAGACATAAAATAATCAGCCCTCTAAATTATTACTTTGAAACAATTCTCAATTTTGTTAATGACATTTATATTTTTTATTGGAGATTTTAACAATTTAGTGTCCAACTTACTTCCGTGATTACTAAACACTAAATTTTGGTTGGATTATTATTTACGTGGTAATTTTTCGGTTTTGTTATTGATCCTTGGCATTCTTATCGATCTTTAATATTATTGATCAAAAAACGTGAAAAATTTCATTCTCCTCGTTAATCGAATAATATCATGAAATGTTTTGATAGAGAATCGAAAAAAAGGCATATAGAATTTTGCAATATTTTCAATCACAAAGAAAATATTATGTAGAAAGTTTAATCATAGAGATATAATATCAGTCGGTTGGGCACCGAAGATTACCAGAAAAATTTTAATATAAAAATTACATGAAATATCGCATTGGGGTATAAATATGTTATCTTTTCCTATTTTTATTCTATTGTATATAGAGTAAATCAAGAACATGCGACGAGTCTTAAGAATGGTATATTATAATTCCTTGCAGCCGGGCTATAAAAAATTATTTTTTTTGATCCATCCGCATTTTTTTGGGACGCACTGCCAGATAATATCGACGCCTCTGTACATATATAGGTAATAACGACGTGATTGTTATTTAAAACGACTCTGAAATTGCCGTATAAGTATACAGTATATGATGGGATTTGGTGGAATGAAGAGACGATTGAAGAAATAAAAAATGAAATAAAAAATTTGGTGTGTGTTCAAAAAATTAATCGTTTTCATATAAAATATGTTTTGTATTTTTTTACATGAATATAAGAGAGATGAAATTATATACGTACTTGCTCGGCCGACCATTTGTATGGCCCGAACACCCTTCCTGAATGTAGCCACTAAAGCGTATTAGACAAAAATAGTTGTTAGTCGAAAAAAATTAGGCAAAATACAGCAATACTCTTCACTCTACATTTGTATAATTTTGTTTCATATCATATTTTAGATTTCGTTTTTGTTTTCGAGAGTTTGGGGGGACATTTATTTATTTCATTATAACCTAACTGACTCTAACTTTATCAAATTATAATTAAAACCCTGGGCATTTCATTTGGATTGGATTGATAATGATATCTAAAATTACATTGCTTTCATGTGTATGTGTGTGTGTAGAGAAATGTTTAGGTTGTGCTGGGGTTTAATGTTTTTGTGTATTGTATATCGCAGTAATCTCAACTTTGTTACTTTGTTTTTTATATATTATATATATAAAGATATATAAAATGGGCTGCAAGTAATTCAAAACATTCCAACATTCAGCAAACTTTTATCGAGTTAAAATATTTACTTATAACCCATTTGCTTTTTTTCAATTAATAGATTAAACGAAGCAAGAGCAAAAGTTTAGCTTTGCTACTAGTTAAAAAAGTTAGTTAAAAAGCGGCATATTTGTTAATCAAACATACAAGAAAAACTCCAAAAGCAGATATGTTCCAATACATTCATAATTTCAACGTAATTTCGTGTGTGAATGTAATTTGTGTATTAAGTAGAGCATGTAATGCATGATTGAATGTTGTGTCAATTAAACAAAATGATAGAGTAATTGCGCAACTTAAAATATAATATAGCGTTTCTTCTTCTTTCTTCGATCATCATCATTCGCGACAAACATTTTTTGCTGTGTTTTTTATTTTGTTTCGTGCAAATAAACCTTCGTCAAAACGCAAGTAGGTAATAGAAAGCTTTGCCTTTTTTGCCAAATTGATTTAATGTTAAAAATGTATGAAGATTCGCTGCCGAAAATGTGTGTCGTGAAATGAATGTAGAAACACTTGAAATAAATAGAGAGAAAGAGAGATAAAGAGAAGAATGTAGAATGTATAGGAACATGATTATTTAGAAAAATAAAAAAAAGTTGTTCAATAAAACAAAAAAACAATATTAAAACAATAAATAAAATGTTAAGCAGCTGAGCATGGTTATTTGTAGAAGGGTAGCCTACCCTCCATAAGAGTGTGATAGGTTGAATTAAGCCCCTGTTTCACCATGCCTGACTGCATCATCATCATACCCACATCTGAAAAAGCCAAACCAAAAAAGAAAGGAGAGATGTATTCAATGTTGAAAAATTATGTACAATAGGTTTCAATCTGAAAATATTCGAACAAACTAAAATGTAAGTATAAGTAAAAGTAAGTAAGTATAAGTACGATACGATAAGATAAGAGAGAGAGAGATGGTAAATGGACGCCCAGGTTTTTGATATTAAAACATAAAACAATCGAATTTAGTCGTTTGTAACCGTCCTGATTGATTGTTTTTGTAAAATCATAATTAATAATAATAAATATAAATATAATGGAAATAAATCAATTTGAATAATAAACATAATAAAAACCTATCCATGCATTTTATATAGTATATATAATAAGAAATATGTGCAGTAGGGAATCAGAATGTGTGTCAAATAGACATTCCGACAGGCAAAATTTTAGCAATCATTTATAATAATAATAATTATATTATCGAAAAAAGAAAATGATAAATAAATAACCTACAATTATGTAAATAAATCAAATTGTGGTTATATTATTTGTAAGTTAGTAAAATAAATAAAATGAAAACTACACAGACCAATAAATAGCAAGACTATGAAATATATTCAGTGACATACAGAATTAAATGTAAATAAATAATGTTAATTAAATTGGAATGTGATCGTTTATATGCATAATAAAAAATGTAGGCAGTCCATTAATTAGAGCAAAACAAAACTATTTTTAATAATGTAAGAGAAAAAACGTAAAAAAGGAGGTAAATCAACGAAAAAAATAAAAAATAATGAACGAGCTCTGATCCATCAAGCATCGGGATCTAGACAGATCTAAATCAATCAGATCAAATTACCTAGATCATGGGACCAGATACGTTGCTGAACTGCCACTAGAAGTGATTTCAGTTAATATAAATTTAGTCACAACACAAACAATTAAAATTTTCAACATTTAGATTGTGGAGAAATTATATATATTATATATTATATCAATATATACGAGTAAATATATTATTATAGTAAATAAAAAAATCAAAAAAATCATGAGCATTATACAAAATACGATGGATGGATTATATTAAAAAAAAATAATACAAAAACAAAATTGTTCAATTGTTAATTAATATCAATCGTGTATGATTTTTGCTCTCTTGAAATGTTCAACTTGTTTTGATTCCTTTTTTTTCATTAATTATTTAATTAATTCAAAAGTATTAGAGATTGTTTAGGTAAATCATTGTACTTACAGTTTTTGCATTTACATTTCTTTATTAGCGTTTCGTCCTTGATCTCATCGTGACAAGCTTTACAGTAAAACCATGCCCTGTAATTAAAAATAATACATGCTTTAGTATCGATGACTAACAAGAGGCTCTTTGCATTGTTTGCTTTAATTGCGAATCATTAAAATTTCGTTTTATGTTTCATCACACATCGCGTTGAAATTTTGCCAAATATGATGAGTGGAAAAATAACTAACGTTTGCTCAAAGATTAATAACTTTTCAGTTTACAATTGTCAACATTCTTAACCCTTTGCACTCCGAATTACTTTTTTCAGGCCACTTAAAGGTGTCTGTTTCTCGCTCTGAAACACAACTTTTGCTGGTTAAAAATATGTGCTTTTAGTAAAAGGAATCCCTATGAAGGTGAATTAGTCCAATTGTCAGAATGTCGTTGTTTCTAAATATTCAAGCCTGAAGTGAAAACCTAGTATAAGGCAACAATGGAGTGTTAATCCATAAATCGGTTCTTCTCTTTAAAAATGTTTTTTAATCAATGACCTAAAGATTCAACAAAATCTTTATATTCTGACGTAAATTACGAAACATTGTCGAGTTATGAAAAGTATTCTTAAAAGAATGGATTAATGGAATTAACAATCTAATAAAAAATAATTGAAGGGATTTCCAAAAATGAAAAAGCTCCAAAATTTAGGTTTCCGAAAGAGTTTAGAAAACGATTATAAATTTCAAGTTTTGTGAAAATATTGTTCTTAATTTAGATCTCAGAACAACAGTGTTGATACTCAAAATTTATCTAAATATCTTGATTTTTTTTTTCGGTTCTGAGTTTGATACTTACTTAGAGTATCATAAAATATGATTTCCTTGGACTAAGATATCGCATACTAGAAAATGTCTAAATTCAGGTAATCGCAAGTTTCCAAGAATCGCAATTCTATGACAGGAAAGCAATCGTACTTATATATTACAAGCGTGTGCACAAAATGGCATTCTTTAAAATTTTTGATGTAAGTAATAGAATTTATTTATGAGAGAGAATTTGTTCCAAAAAACTAATGAAAATTTTAATGGACATTATAATGAATGTTCTCTTCAAATGAGAAAGGTCTATAAGTGGTTTTAAAATTTTAGTAGTATTCCCAAAATACACCTATCTGGATGAAATTTTGTGAGCAGTAGCAATAAAATAGATTTTTTGTGCATTACAAAAAAGGAAATATGTTTTTCAGCTACCTAATGTATCTTCCGGATAATGTAGTATTTGAAAGCATAATAATAAATCTTGCAAGAAACTAACGTAATACTAATTTTTGTTTATGTAACATAACGATTAATGATGTAAGACAAACACGAAATATTTGTTCCTAACGGAAATGTTTTTTTAAATGTTACCGTATAATATTTTTCAGTTAAAATTAAGTTTATCCAAATTTCAGGCTAATGAAAAACCATAAAACGTTTCTGTATTTTAAGTTTTAAAAGATATTGTTAATGATGTTCCTCGATTATTTTTACATATTGAAAGAAACATTAAATTTTTTCACCTAACGGAAATTCGTTTTTAGATGTTACACTACAAAATGCCCAAATTGTCAATAAATATCTAGGACTGTTCCGAATATACTTTTGGAGGTCATACCTTTCAGTTAACATTGATTTCATCCAAATTTTAAGCTTTTGAAAAACCATAGAGACGTTTCTGCATTTTAAGTTTCGTAAAAGACAGTTAGTTAAGTTCCTCGATTATTCTTACGTATTGGAACATCATTTTTGCCCAAAAATATATCTTCTGGGTAATATAGAATGCTGTATTTGTAGAAATGATAATAAATCTTGCGTATTTGGTTGAGTAATATAAGCAATAATATTTAGATTAATAGTGACGTAATGTACGTTATGTTTTTACCGCTAGATATATAAATACAAAGTTACATCTTTTTTGTGGCAAACCTTTTAATTGACATTAGTTTTATCAACGCATTCTTGTTCTCAAGCTTGCAAAACATGCTTACTATAATTTCTGGTCTAGTAATTAAAGTTTTTATTGATGTTCGATGAATTGCGATGAGTGTTGAGACACAAAACGTAAATTCCACCCGTTTAATTGCACATTCTTTTGCAAATAGTTTGATCATAAAAAGCGTCGTCGTCGCGTTCCCCGCACATTTACCTTTTAACTTCGTCCGCAGATTGCGCAATAAAGAATCCCTGAGTATTTGCCACAATCTTAGCTCCACGTGGATTTATCGATATCTTGGTGTCGGAGCCTTCGCTGCCTTTCACTTCGATTGCGAGCAGGAGCAATTTGAGTTTGGTGAAACACAACCTATATTGTAATAACAAATCAATATTTAAACACCCGTCCGCACGTAGTTAAAAAATATATACGTATATAAATACATTTCACACAAGCTGGCAAACATTAAGCGCTTAGTTACATGCAAGCGTTGCGCGAAAAAAACAGACGAGTGATTTTCCGCACAACGCACCACATAAAGCATGCATTGTAAATAAAAAGAAAAATAATTGAAAAAAGAGTTAGGAGGGTTATTACACATATCCATGGATTGTTAAATAAAAATCATCTCCATCCCCGACCTCAACATTCATTCGCATTACTAAAACACGCAAACACAATCTAAGTATCTAAAATATATATACTAAGGACAAAGAAACTAAGTGTGTTGTATTAGTGTAATATTTGGGCGTATTATATTCAAAGAACGAATCATCTACATTATGTCTTATTCGCTCTGGTCTTGATGCGTTCAGTCTAATATATGATCAATTAGTTAGTTTGTTGTTAAATGTGTGTTGCGTTTTATTTTTTCTATCAATTAATTCAATGAATTATCGCTTACTCGCTGGCCTGCGGGAATGTCATGCCCGTGAAGGAGGGGGACAGAGTCTCAGTGTACATTTCACATCCCGTTCCTTGCAGGTAATCGTTCTGCCAAACTTGCGTGTCAGGGGACTGCAAAAAACAACCGAACGAAAAATTGTCACATATCAACCGAACTTATTTTTAGTTGTTCTAGCGGCCTTTTTCTATCAAAAAGTACGCCGACTCTCGACGACGTCGTGAACTCTTACAAGATTTCATCTAAATCTAATCATCTGAAGCGGCGCATATCCCATTCGCCGAATTTATTACTAATTTATTTAGTCGAAAACTTGCAAGAATTGGCTTTGTTATATATCTAGATAGGTATAATTATAAACATCTCCCTTTATCGATGCGAATAATTTACTTGATGGTCGAAGAAAAACAAAAACTAAAAAAAACTATATAATATATATAATTAAAGAAATAATTAAAGCGAAATTGTTTGTCATCAAGGCTTCGGCAAGGAATAGAACATCAATAGCAGATAAGACATAATAAGCTTGCAGAAAACTGTGTTGAGCTGTTTTTTTTATCCAATATTTAATACGCCCTCATGGAAACATTTAAACGATTAAGTAATACTACCAAAAACAATTAAGTTGGAGTTTTGGTTATACGTAATACTTATTGTGAGGGCTTTTCTTGATATTTTTTTTATACTCAAAAAGGGTGCATCCACAAATAAGGCGTATTTAAATTAATTCATTTTAAATAAATTATAATTTTTTCGGGTGAAAATCGAAAGTGCTTCATATTATTCATTCGCTGGCTGGATATAAAAAAGCGAATTGTTACGCAAAATATTCTCTAATAAAAAAGAAACCAGTATGATAGAATTTAAGCGATCCAATATTCTGGTATAAAGACATTTTAATAAGATTTATGAACTGCCTTCAATTTCTAATCGTATAAAAAATCAATGCCGATGAATATCCTGCCGAGGTTTAAAGCACTTTGGATTTCAAAAAAATCGCGTCGCAATTCTGTTGCTTTTTTTTGAATATGATGCAAATGCCCCAGCCAACTTACTCTGTGGCCTGAGCAAATGGCATGCCTATAAATGTGGGACTCAACGTTTCTGTGTACATCTCCATTCCAGTGCCTCTTAAATAGTCATTGGTCCACACCTGCATGTCTGGAGACTGTAATCATTGATTATTCAATTTACATCAAACTAACATAAAAATCGCCTGGTTCGTTTTTACTGGTTTTAATCGTCAATTTACCCCATTACGCTATTGATTAATTGATCGAGTAATGTGTGTGTACTTACAGTTTTAAACGATCGCATTGCGAATAGATTAGCCATCATCGTGGAGAATCCTGGCGCGAGACATGATTGAGCAATGAAACCAAGTTTAAGTTCAGCCAAACATATCACGTCATCGCCTTGCTTCCAATCCCATGATGGAATGTTCAACAAATAAGCCTTTAAATTGTTAAAAAAAAAAGTTACACATTGCCCTTTTCCATACAAAATAACATCAAGTCGCACAAGTTGATTCGATTAATTAATTTAATGAAAAAAAACCGTTAAAAACAGCAAATTATATTTAAACAGATGGTTTATGTTACAATGTGGGACATCTCCCATTCATTCTAGTAAATAATGACGATAAAAATTAAAACTTTTTTAAATGGAATGAACAACGGGTTGCAACTTTAAGTCCAGTACCCACAATGGAACTAGTTTGAAGGCTGTTTCGCGACTTTTTTATACAACTGCCCTGGATAATGTACAGCGACTTTATTGTTACATTTGTACTCAACTTTTGAAAAGCGAATGTAGGACACTTTAGCGGACAGCTAATCAAATGTGTGTCTCAATCTGGGACAAGCATGTAATAAAGTTTTTGTCGTTCAAATAGTATCAAGTCACATACTAAATAGATTTTTTTTAAAATAAGGCGTATTCTCTTTTTATTTAAATTTTACTTGATTTTTTAATTTCAGAAAATATGTTTATATGTAAATATGTCTTCAAGGAGACATTGTAGTGATTGGCTACAGTAAATGTTATTAGAACATTGATTATTTTTAATACCTTGTTAAATTTGCCACATTGAGAAGCCAAACATTCAACATTCTTAAATTTTATAATTATTAATTAGTGATTTGAAAATGCCAAAGCTAGAAGATTAACTTCGGAAATGTATCAAGTAATTTACTAAATAAATTCATTTATTCTACAACACGTCTACAACTTCATAATGATGCAGAGCCTAGTGCATGGCTTCCTCCCTATGAAAGAGTAATGCTCTTTTTATAACCATGTTATTTCTGTGTCTCACCCTATATTATACCTAAGGTATCTAAGTTGTACTATAACTAGGAATGTACCCGTTGGACCTTTGATATCAATTAAACTTTGTTAACTTTTTGATTCCGACAGGAGCTTAGCCCTGTTATTTTATTTATTTATTTGAATTTTTATGGATTTTGGGTTTTAACTAATTTCAGAAAATATGTTTATGCAGAGTATGGGATAGAAATATATAGGTACGTGGCCCATTATAGGTACCTTTACCTTAATTACAAAACTACTACTAACTAAAAAAATTAAATATTTAACATCATTTGTAGGAGAACGAGATAAATGAAATCGAATCAAATTTGACGACTAAAAGCAATGAATTGAAATTATTACCTTATTATGATACTGCATCAATTGTATAATAACCCTAATGTCGTCGCTGTAATTCTTGATGGAGATCACTCGCATGATGTTTGCCGCATCTTCAGCATCCGGATCTTGGCAGTATTTGTTGGCTAATACTAGGCACGCATCGGCTTCATGTACCTATAAGGATGCAATCGATCGATTAATACAAATTACTTTCAAACACCAACCAATTGCTTAATTAAAATACATTGATTAATTTTCTAATTCGAAATTTAATTACTCTTGTTTTTTTTCAACTCGTTTAGATTTTCTAACAAATGCAATTGATTAGGTTTTTTTCTGATTGAAATGAAAATTTACTATTAATTAGAAAGTATGTAAATTCTAAAATTTAAGCAAATTTCATAATAATGAAACATATTTAAAAAAGTGTTTTAAATTTTCTACGAATAATAATTATTGCAAATTACGCCTACGTATCAATATCATTGCCGCATGCATTTCTAATTCCTCTAATTAATCTAATATATTTAAAAATCTTAGAAATAATCCATTTTATATAAATGCATTTTGGTGCACATAATAATAATAATAATAATAATAATAATAATAATAAAAAGGCACTAGCCTCCCAGTTTGTTTAATTGTTGGGTTTATTGTATAGTCGTAAATTTTTGTTTCTTTTTGGTTTAGTGTTATACTCGATGATTATAATGGTAGTGTTTATTTAGTTTAAGTGTTATGTTTCATGTTGTTTTTAGAGGAGGCTAGCAAAATAAAATAATTGGAAACATGCCTAAATAATTGCGCTTTATTAGTCACGGTTAATTTCACATATAAAATAAAATAAAACACTGTATTATAAAACTAATGAGGCAGACACGATAATGCCAATAGTAGAGCCAACTTACCACCATTTCAATTTTGGCCCTTCGTCATTGGGGCGATAAAGAGTTTTTTATTCCCTAGAGCTAGATACATATAGGATACAGAGGAGGGTGTAACAATCATCCAGGTTTGTCTTTATACACCTGGTCATTTGGGCTTAAAATGAAAAACTTTGTCCAGTAACTGTTTCGGGGGGCGTTCTCAACTTACCTGGACACAGCTTTAAATTACACAAACTCAACTCAATTTAGATGAACAGAATTGCGTTTTGTCGCTTTTATCCCAAAACAACTCAAAAAACTCAAAAATGTAAAGGAAAACATGAATACCCATTGACCAGAACAACACATGTTATCAACACAAATTTAGGTCGAACAAACAAAAATGTTCCGCGACTTACCTTGACCCTTTGCAGGTCAATAGGGTTCATGATGGTACCCTGGAAGAATTCAACGGTAGTAAAGTGTCTCTTGAAGAGACCTTCCAGTTCTAGGTCAGGCGGTTTCCTGCACATCCGATAAGTTACAAAAAACAAGAACAAATCAAGTACTACAAGTATCCTCAATTTTAGAAATAATTTACATTCCGATTTTAATACCATGCATTTATATGTTGATAAAGGCCACTACTCTGCAAAAACCCTACAAGTTTCCATTCTTTTCCTTCAAATATACACGTACGAGTATACTGTGTACGAGTATGTAGTTGCGTTAGTAGAGTTTATTGTGCAAAGGCGGATATGGACGCAGTGGAAACTTGTAAAGTTAGAATAAATTACAAATAAATGAAAAGTGCTGCAGGATAATAATAATAATAATAATAAAAAGCAGAATATGATAAACACACGATCCAAGATGTATAATAATTATTAACGTAGAACTCCTTTTACTAATTGTGATACCTTGACACGTTCAAGGTCCACAGCGTTCATCATCGTTCCCTGAAAAAACTCCACAGTTGTGTAGTGACGCTTAAGCAGTCCTTCCAATTCCAGATCGGGCTCTTTTCTATAATATCACATTTCGATCAACAAAACAAATCACAATACAATAACTTTCATATAAATATAGAAAAATAGATAGTAATAGTATAAATATTGCAATATGAATCTTTTTTGACTATGTGGTAGATTTACTAATGACTAGTTATGTTTTTATATTAAATATAGCTATAGATAGATAGAAATAAAATATGTGCTACATTACCTGTGGAGAAATACCACTTCAACGTCAACATCCTCTCTATCTTCGTGAAGGAAATCCTTGAGGAAATGTGAAACTGATTCGTAGGTGATATGCCCGCACACCACAATATGTCTAACTCGCAGAAAAAGAAAAACAGAATTATATCAGTTTTCACAAACACATATGCGCGATTCGGTGTTGGTTAAAAAGAAAATCTACCTTTTTCACAAAATGCATTATTTGATTTATATATACGTATATTAAAAAACGAAATTAAAAATAAGAGAGAAAAAATGTACATGATGCTCAATACATGCCTTTAATCTCATGATCAAAAAATATTTCTAGCTCTACATTGTTCGTTTTATCCAACTACTCACACAAGTTTCTATAGAAAGAAATTGGTGCAATAAAGAATTGTGTTAGAATAATTTTCAAAACGCCTGCAAATATATTTTGTTAAAAAGATTGCTTCGTTCTTTTCTTTTTTTTAGTACAATAAGTAATAAACAAAATCAATACAAAGAAGAAGAGACAGTTCATAGACGCACACAATCTAACAAGAAATAGAAAAAAGATTAATAAAGAAATTAGTAAATAAACCAACATTCTTGACTAAAACAAAAAGACTGGTTAGTTAGATCACAGTTAATAATTAATAATTGTATGCTATATATTCTTAATTGCTTGAATGAGAAAGGTGATAGTCAAGCCTGTTGGATATATGTAAAAATTCACTAAGTAACGTGTTAATAAGATAAACGTTCTATTACTCTAATTAAAAATCTAGATGTTTAAATTTTATTGTAAATAGAATTATTATATACAGGGTGAGCGCCTGTGCACACTGCCTGGCCGCGCACAAAACTTCCCGAGTGTTCGAACGCGCATGCGGTCATGCAACTCACTCTCTAACATTTATAATATATAGATATATATATATGTATATTCGAATTCTGATGTTGAGAAAACAAATTTAAAACTGAACAAATAAATAAATCATCTAGAATTATATATATCATGATCAATTCAAATTCGGTAACATTCGGCTACGAATATTACAATTTGAACATTGCTCTACATCGGTCCCTGAGCCGTCTGACAGACATGATTGCTAATACTTTTGAGAAAAAAACATGTGCAGCAAAAGTACTAATCAAATGCCAAAACGTACCCAGAATTCTCTATGAGCAATTAAAAATAACGTTTTGGTAAAAAACACCTACATGTCCCAGGGATGGAAAAAAGGAATTGGGTATCGAAATCAATAAATGATAATAAAACATAAATTAAAACATTTATACAAGGGAGCATGTTAATAAACAAATAAATTGATTATTAAATTATATTAGTAATGGAGATTTTATCTTCTCGTTCGTTTGTTGTTTCATTTTTTCTTTTTCTTTTTTTTTATTTGAGGGGGGAGTTACGAAGCGTGCAGGAGTTAACACAGCTCTTTGTGAAAATACCGTGTTTCCTTAACATTTTAAAAATAACAAAATCATAATGAAATCAAAATGAAAACCAAATAAAGTCCCAGCAAGTGTTAAGTTAACAGGGTACTAGAAGTATTCTTCTCACCTTCTGCCTCTTTCGTTCTTCAAGGTGCCACCATACTTTGGTCTAGTCCCGATCAAGTCAATAATCTCGGGGATACAACTGGCAAATATCGCCTAAACGCCAGCCGGACAAAACAAGACAATCATTTGACAAATGAGAACAGAGGCAAAAACCAGCTAGTTGTTACGCGCCCTTGCGACTATTTGGCTTTTTCGTCCAACGGCAAACAAGCAACAAAAATAAGGGATAATCGCGTTTCGGAGAGTCACTTGTTTGCAACATAAAAGCTTGTAACAACTAGTGGTAATAAAGACGATTACAAAATTTATTTGCTGTAAGCAAAGGAAAGGGGGTGTCTGGGATCTAGTGGTTGAAATTGGGAAATTTGAAAGGATTGGGATTTTCTTTTTTTTTCGATAATCTAATTACAACATAAAACAGTCAGTCCAATTAGAGGAGCCTTATAGGTCTTCGTTATTAATAAAAAAATCGCTTCAAAACCGTTTCCAATTATCATAATATTAATCACTTTCTGGACACTGAAATATGTCTAGAATGCAATTCGCTATCACTTTGAGAATTTTCTGGGGTTTCGCTAAATTAAAATCAGCACGATTTTAATTTTCAACAAAAATTTAATTCAACGTGCGCATTTTTTTGAGTGTACTGTGTATATACATTGATTACTGATTTTAATGAAGCTAAATCTCGCTCAATTATATTATCGATTGATTTATTATTCAATTCAATTTGTATGAAATATACTGTAAAAATAAATATAAATTAATGAAAAAATTAACAAAGATTCAGACACCCAGCACATTCGCACGAGTTGAGAGCGCGGCCGTGCGTGGCGCTAGCAGGCTGTGCGGGCTCTATATTGTTCAAAAAACTTTCAAATAATTATTCTCAAATTGGGGTGCTACTACTAGAAAAAAATTTTCTCTACAATGGGGCCAGCTAGTCTAACCAGGCTTATCACTCATCCCATTCTGTATGCTCTGTCCAATATATAGCATTCTTATCTGTACCATTATCATCATCATCATCATCATCATTTGATAAATTCACAAAGTCCTTTAAATGAGCAAATCTTAAAACAAAAGTTAAATAAAGAGTACAAGAATAAAATGAAGTAATAGATGAGATAATGATATTAGGGATATTTGGATTGATTTGGATTTTAGAAAAAGAAAAACAGGATTCAAACTTTTCTTTTTTTTTCATGTTATGATCAATTTATAGTATTATATTTATAAGATATATTTTAGATACGTTTTTAATTGAATAATTTTTAATTTGTTATTAGTGGAATAAGCATACAGAATGCAATCCAATTCGGCAGCTAGCACAGCATGCCAAAAAGATTTCAAAATCTAAAAAAGGTGAATTTGCTATAAAGTGACAAAAATATTACCCATAATTACCACGTTGATTCATCATCAAAATATAATCATTGGAAAGCTGAATCCGATATTAATTAGTTTATTGTAGATTTGGCGTTTCGTTAACGTTTTTATCAAGGATGTATGTTGAAGGATTGAAGGAAAGCATACTACGCAAGATTCAGCTTGCCTTTGGTATATAAATTTGGTACAATAGAATGGACAAAGACAATGAGTCGCATTTTAATTATCCAATTAGCGATACGGGTAACATTTTTGCGACGCTAAGGTTACCGAAATAGCGCAAAGCATAACCCAAGTGCTACAAAGTATGTATATATATATAATATGTATTTATATATATAGATATAAAATAAAGGTAGCGTCATTCCTCGTGTTATCGGTTATATCGGGCTATACCTGCGTCGCACATCTTTGCTGTACTTTCCGGCATACTTGGGTCGATTTGCTGCGAGCTCAGTGATCTCAGGAATCCAGCTGGCAAACACCGCCTACCAACCCACACACCCATCAGGCTCCTCAGTTAGGACCCATCTAACACTACTTTCTAACTAACTTATAAGTATACTAAATATGGCATATCCTCAATACTCAACTAGTATTCCAAGTACAATACATAAAAATCCAGCTTTTTGGAAACTATATTTTTGATTGATTTTGATGGTTTCATCTCATAATAATATCGATTATTAGATAATATAATATAATACATAGATAGTATGGAAGATAAGTTTTCATATAGCTTAATTTCTTTAATTTATATATATAGTATATATATAAACAATTGTGTCGAGTATCATTTTTCAATTAACAGAAAACGAAATAAAAATCAAATAAATTGGGATGTTTAGAAGGATAGTAGACGTAACTATTTAACAAAATAACCAAAAAGAAAACAGGAAAACAATTGTCTGAATTCAATGAATAAAGTGAGGGAAAATTCTAAGAGAGTTAAGTTAACAAGAGAATGAAAATCATAAAAAAGACAATACCATAGCATACCTTTGTTATTTTCTTATAAGTGCATAAATCTACAAAGTCAGTGTTATTAGAAGAGAGGAAACAGAAAAAAAAATGAACTACATAATAAATTGTATAAAACATCTTAATCATTGTTATTTCGTTTACGTTGTTGTATTTTTTGCTTTTGGTTAATTTATTAAGAGTGCTAGAAGGTTTGAAAAAATAAAATTAGCAGGCATTAATTATGATTGTGTTACTTGTGTGTGTGCTGGCGGCTGTGAAATAAAAAATCGTTGGCTTTTTTTTTGGTTCGGTAATAAATTAGGTTCGTCATTTATTCGTTTTTAAACAGAAAGGAATGAAATTAATCGTGCAGTTAGATCGAATCGTCACTGAATTGAAAGCAGCTTACGTAATTATTAGACTAAACTAAATTTTGACAAGTAGTTGTTGGTTGAAATTGGGGCTGTACAAGTTATTTGATTAACTTTGTTCCTAAAATTAATAGGTAAAAAATTATGCGCTTCAATGCAAAGCAAAAGGCATAATTCTTTAATTTGATGATTTGTAATTGTTCAATAATGTATGTACCTCTTTCCATGTTCTCGCTTGTACTCGCCGCAGTATTTGGATCTAGTTCCTACAAGGTCTATAATCTCTGGTATGCTACTAGCAAAAATTGCCTGCAAACAATTTCTAGTGCAAATTATGTACTTACTACTACAAGAGGGAATTAGAAATGCTGCAGAATTCTATCATTTATCATCAAATACATCACACATTCCATTGTGCTGGTTCGCCAATTCAATGTGGGAACAATAACCCATCAATCAAACGTTAAAAACTATCCTGTGTAATGTATTTGATGATGGCAAATTATTAAGTGGTTTTATCTTTTTTTTTTAATATAAAAGCAACGAGGATCATGTTTGGAAGCTTGAAAGCGGTGCCTAGCAGCGCAACTTTTATATATATATAAAGCGCATGCATAGTGTTATTATAGAATACATTTTCACCAAAAATAAATAAATAAAGTAAATAAAAAATTAAATAAAAAAATAAAAGCACATTTACACATAAACATGTAACAATACCTAAATATCCCATGGGGTCGTTTTGGAATTAGGAGTGTTGAGGAATTCACTTTGTTTTTTATGTAAAATAGAAAATGTATAATAAAAAGGAATATTTTTATAATAAATATGGTTGGAATAAAAATGGATTAAAATATGTATCTGTAAGAAATGTATAAAGAGGTACAAATTTACAGCAACATTTGTGTAACTTTTTTTTAATAAAAAATATATAATAAATAATAATTTTGAAAGCAAACAAAGCGCCAACATCAGGCTGCATTTTTCATTTGTTTTAAGTTTGTATTTATATTTTTTTTGGTAATGTCTTGTATACAACAGAGAGATAGCCAGAATGGGAGAATTTGAAAGAGATACGCAATTTGATTTCTTGTAAATGTGATAAAAGAATAAACAGAATCGAAAATGGAAAAAAACTTACCAAGCCGACGAGTAGAAAGAATACTAAAAATGTGCGACCTAAAACTGTTTGGCAGTAGACATCACCATAGCCCACAGTTGACATTGTTACGATAAGAAAATAAACGCATGTCCAATACGGCAATTGATGCGGATTCTCAAAGTCTAATGGATCACCGGAATTTTCCAACTATAATACAATTAACTTATCGCACAAACGAAACTTTCAAATCAGATTTATGGCAAAACTTACGAGATGAATTATACCAGCGGCTGTCAACCATACCGATATAAATATGGACACTAACTGAGCAAGTCGTATGGAGCTGGAAGTTTTCAAAATGTTTAGATATTGTAGAATATCTGGTACAGTCATTAATCGTAGAGCACGAAGAAACCGAAGACCTACAAACAATACATTACTATAATTTATTGTTTAAATGGAAAAGTTTTTTTCTTATTTTATTTTCGTTTGGCGAGGAGGACCGCCATCTAGCTGAATAAATCGACGAGCACCGAGTAATTGGCGAAAATGGAGTGTTACAAATCCATTTCTTTGTCAAACCACACATTCAACTCATCAATTTACTTTGCTAGTTTAAATCCCCCTCATCCCGAAAACCAGCCGCCACTGCCGCCGCCGCATTCCACATTCTTATTCGCATGCACTCAATTATTCTCCCGCAGTCATTGATTAATCTGATAAATTGTATAGCTTAGTTTTATTCAATATTATATGCGCCAGCAGTCGTTCGCGCTCATCAATCTACTTGTATTTATAACAAAATTGTGCCAACATATTTGGCGCTGAATATTAAATTTAATAAATCCAATTGCTTAATGAAATTTAAACATTTTACAATGTGTTACACTTTGACACACGTCTAAATTCGCTACGATATAATTTACGTGTTTATTTTTTTTTTCACGAAAATAATGCCAAATTATTTTTATTTCTTTCTCTCGTTTAATTTTAAATTAAGCGATAAATTTGGTCGGTCTGCGCCAAATATAAAATACAAATCGCATTTTTAATTACCTATACAAATATGTAATAAAACTATAATGGTGTAATAATTTTATATACGCCGCCATCGTTTTATTTTAAATTAGCAGATAAATCTTGGAAATAGCATGATACAGTTCGACAAAACGCTAAATCGGGGCCGTTCCGATGCAATAATTTATCAGATTTTGGCTTCGTTTTTCGTCGCAATCATCGTCGCTTCTCTTTTCTAACCAATTTCCTTACTTATATATATTTTTAAAGATCTATGTTATCAAATTTTCAGCGTCGCCTAATTTTAGCAATTAATTATACGTTCCAAAAAAAATCGTTGGCACATGTAACTACGCGATAGGATTATGTCCTAGCTCGACGAATTTATCGACGCGCCTCAAGAAAGATGTAAACTGTAAATCGTAAATGCAGTGCCGTATTTAGTTATAAACTAAACAAACCCTATGTTAGGAGCTCACATTAGAAACTACATTTTTAATTTTAATTACTAGTTTTTATGTACTAGGCCTTTTCCAGTAGTATTTCATATTTCATTAAATGTACCACTTCCGGTTTTATGTATTCCGAAATTCATCCAACTAATCTGAAATACATTTGATGCTTTTTGAAATTAATATAACTATTCTGAATTACAATTGATACTTTCTGAAATACAGCTAGAAAATGTGTAGTTTTCATGATAACCAACACTTTCATTTCATAACGCATTTCAACATCACATGGGGAAAAACGCAAACCGGTCACTTTCTAGGGCAGTTGAGACGATGGTGACTTAAAAATTGGATTTCACGTCAAAGAAAAGTCATTATAAAGATGCTATAAAGCCAATTTTAACTATTTTTGTAAAATTTTACTGTCACGAGGTTACTATTACAAGTTTTAGTCAAATCAGGTAACCTGGGAGGCCCAGTAGAGTAAACCTTTTTAAAGGATAATGCAAAAACGGCTACAGAACAAACCTTTGATTTAGGGATTTATTAGAAAACATTACATTTGACTTAAAAGAATTTTGAAATATGTATTACAACGTCACTTAAAGAAATAACTTAGACCGACCACTTTCTGGTCCCGTTGGGATGATGGTGACTTATAATATTTTAAGTCAAAGGAAAAGCCAAATTTAATTATCTTTTGCAAAACTTTACTCCTACAACATTGCTATCAAAACATCTGGTCAGTGCAGGTAACCTGGGCGGCCAGTAGACTAAATCATTTTACGGATGATGCAAAAAACAACTGTACAAGTAAGAAGAAACAAAATTTTGTTTTATAGCCATAACTTTATCCGAATAAGTTGTATGGATTTAAGAAAAGATTTCAAATATATTATCAGTTGATTTTGATCATCCGCTTTGTTCTATACCTTATATTTGTATTAATACACAATTGAATTTCAATTAGCTGAGCTTTTTAGAACCGACACCCCTTTGAACCGGATCACCCGTACTATAACATTGAAGCATATCCGAACCACCCAGACTTGTAACTTTGACCTTCATAATTTGCTATTTCGGTGCCTTTTTTTCTCTTTCTTACTAGTTATTAAGGTTTTCTTTTTCATTTTCTCCCGATCAACCGATAGTCCTATTTATCGCGGCTCCACTGCAATTCATTAAGATCTTGGCTTACGGCAACCATCTTTCCTAACCTTCAACCAACGGAATCCAAAAAGATGTCAAGTCTAAAGTTTATTTAATATTACTTAAATTCAAATTCTAATTGTGACTAGTTTTCCGTACAAGAACATTCAATAATTAGGTCCACTTACAATATTTGTTTAAAATCTTTATTAATTTGGTTTTGACATTCTTGTAAATAATCAATGCTGCTACTTAATTAATTTCATCAAAAATGTAGTTGGGGGTTAGTACTATGAAGGTTAATCCGGCACTGCATGTCAATATATGTATTTACCCGCGTGTGAGGCGAAAAATCAGACGCAATTTTAGTTAATCAAACAATTACAACTTATAAAAAGCGAACGAAATAAATCAATCGGTATTTAATTAAAGCACGCGCAGTAAGTGAAATGGCCCATTAATCAACCTTGCAAGCATATTTAAACGAAATGGTGGAAAAAACACGAAAAACGTTAATGAAAATTTCATTTCGAAATAAAAATACAATTCATCATTCGAATCGCGGCGCAATTAAAGCTCATCTTAAACTGTTTATGAACGTTAGAAGCAATCGATGGGGGCGCGATTAATACTCATGTCCCCGGACATGTTCGATACTTGTATTTTTTGTTCGTCTATCGAATGATCAATAGCGCTGTTAATATTGATAGCCAGTCGAAAATTAAGGGCGCCGCATCGATTCGTTTCTTTCCTCTTCGTAATTTACATGTTATTAACAACAGTGCGTTATAATAAATAGCAATATAGGTACATATGGAGTGAAATCAAGATTATTATTTAGCGTGCTCCTCGATGATTATGCTAATTTATAAATAATTTCTCAATTAGTTTTTTGAAGCAATAAACAAAAACCGTTTCCGACCTTTTTCCCGCGCAACAAGCTAATATATCTCCGGCAATTTTTGGCCGAATTGGCATTTATAGCCATTCTTAATCAATACGTTTGTTCGAGCCTCATTAGAAGCCGATCAAAAAAAAGAAAAGAAAAAAGAAAATGGGTTGTATTATTTCAATGTTCGTATTACCTATCCACGTGCGTTCCAAATAAATTGAGACGAAGGACGGGGGTATCGTGAAATAGTCTACGAATGAATACATTTCTAGCATGAACCATAACTTATCGCTAGCTGCTATAAACTGTAAAAAACAAACAAAAAAATATCAATCCATTAGCATTACAGTTGGTTTGAATCGGCGTAAAATGCGCAAAACAGTCGCTGCTGCTGCTGCTGCTGCTGCTGTTGCTGTCTTTCCTCATCGCAATAAAGCCAATACACTCTTTTCACGTCTATTTTTTTACATAAACAGCAGCGACGTTTCGTGTAAACACCGTCAATTTTTATTCGACTAAATTTAAATGATATTTAACTTACTCGTATAAAAAAATAGACCATAAAAAATATGTTGAAGGCAAGGTCGATCTGTTGCGTGATATTGTTGCTCCATTTGTCGCAATGTTCCACGCCATCACTGAAACCAAATTGAGCGCGTTAATAAAAAAACAAGCTTTAGATATTGTCTTGCGGTAGTAGAGCGTCGATCGCAATCATGCATTTACACTCTCTCTATTAGAACAAAAACAAATAAATTCTCTAATGCTGCGCCGCGGCGCTACGGAATAATAAATAATTGGAAACGATCAATTTGTGGATAATTGAAAGCTTTCAGACGTGTAATTCCATCCAAACTCGCTGTTAATTTCATTGTGTGTTGTGCTGAAATTTTTCTAGGAAACGCTTAATGAAAACGCTGGATGATGGCAAACTATTACAACATAATAAAATTTCTAGAAGTTGCACAATTTATTTTAAAAAACGTTTGACCGCGCAATTTATAAAAGTAAATAAAATTCCAGAGAAAGAGAAAAAGAGCGAGATGGAAAAGTGGAAAAATCTGAACTGCAAATATCTCAAATCTCATATATTGTACATTGAATTTTTTGTGCGTTGTGCTCGCACAGAGCAACTACAAAGAAATGCATACAATGCGATAAAAATAGTTGAAAATCATTCATTAGCCATTCCCTCTTAGCTTCTTTTAGCATTATTGTGTTGCTGAATTTCACAGCGTTTTTCTATAGTGAAATGTTTGATGAAAATTTTCTATCGCACAATCAAAGAAATCGTCTTTGAGGTATTGCATGGGTGGTTTTTAAACTGGGGGGCGCGCCTCCATGGGGGACAAGTCTATTGTAAAAATGAGAACATTGCGAGGCGTCAAGGATCAAGCAACGAAGTTAGAGATGTGTTTGGTCTAAAGGCACCACAATAAACTTTTGGCACCACAAAGCTGTCTTAAAACCAAGTACATCTCTAACCACCTCTACTACCTGCCAGAACTTCTTTGTTCGATACTTGACGCCTCACGATGTTCTCAGTCTTTCAATAGATTTGTCCCCCGGGGAGGCACGCCCCACAGTTTTAAAACCACTGATGTAATACTTCAAAGACGATTCCTTTGATTGTGCGGTACAAAGTTTTCATATTTATTTGCATAGAATAAATATTTATGCTTAATATACCGTTATTAACGCGCTAGAAGATGTTTTTATTCCCAAATTCAATTAATGAACGTTTCAATTAACAAAAATAATTTTGGAACGAATTAAGGTCATTACTACTGTATCACTGTATATCATAAATTCTGCTGTTTTTTAATAATTTCATTTAACACTTTGATACGTGGGTAGTTTTATAAGTCCGTGCAATTTCAAAAATGATACAGCCATTTCACTGATCGAACTTATTTTTTATTGGATGCATCTTCTGAAGGAATCCACATAACATTTCATGTATGTTTGTATATTTGCTAATGTTTGATATTTGATTAAATAAGTAATAACGTATTTGTCGTCTTTGATACGTGTTGCAGTTTATCAGTATTTCATCGACAGTCATGAAACAACATCTTAGATTTACTGGATTGTGTCAAAGTAACTTCAAACCTGGGGGCAAACATCAAACTTTCCACGTATATTCTTTAAATTTTGTTCGATTTTTGCTGATTTCTATGCAGTAATTCAGAGTGGCCTGAATTTAGGTTCAATTTCTGTCGTAAATTTCTATACATTATATTCAATCCTTTATTCCTCCTTTTTTTGCCTTCCTGCTGTTCTAACAATCAAGATCAAAACCCTAAAACCTTTGGAATCCTTAGTTCCTTCAACTCAGAGGCAATTAATAAAGATATTAAAGAAATGTTGCTAGACATTAATTTTATGCATTTTTGTTTTAAATGAAAGCTATTTGTGCCTCTCCCGACATTTGAAAGGACCCGGGTATTGCATTTGTCTAGAACTTGCTGAAGGCTAAATCCGGCACTGTTTCTATCACATTGTTAGAAATTTTGTACTTCACATGACACCCAACATTTAGTAAATTTGGATTGTTACAAGTATCGACTGGTGTGGGACGATTATTTTATGTCAGGCAGAGAGCACTAATGAAAACTGACTGGAAACCACTACAATTCATAAATTAAATTAAATTAAATAAAAATAGATACTATTTAATTCAATATATTTGATGCAAGAAAATCTTAAAATTAATCTAGCTAAGTATAAAGCTAATCTCTTCGTCTCGAATTATATATAGCTATACTTCGTGGTTGAATTTCTAGGAAAACTTTGATGGAGATTCGTATTTCACGCATTTCAGAAAATTGCAAGAACTACATTTACTGTAATTAGAATTGAATAATATCTAGTTGAAAATCATTCAGAGTGGTTATTCCATCTAAAATTGTTTTTAACGTTGCTGGCAGCATTTGTAAGAAACTTTTAATGAAAATTTTCCACCGCACAATGGAATAAAATATCGCTGAGACATTGCAAACGTTGTTAAATCTAACATTATTTATTTATTCTGACAAACCCCAAATGAAATAAAATTACTGTTTAAGCTGGGAAAATCTTTGAATAAATCTATTACTATTATCTATTTGTCTTGATATTTATATAGTTAAGTTTCTAGAAATTGTTTGTTGATTATTCATATTTTAAATCGGAATTAAATATTGCCAGAAAATAAATCAATAGCTATTCTTTTTAAGATTGCTTTTAACGTTATTGTATTGCTGAGTTTGTTCAAGCTTTTCTAAAAGCTATTTGATGGAAAATATTACACAATAAAATAAAAACGTTTTAAATTTATTACTATTGTTCGTAATTTTAGATTAAAAACAATTTTTAATGTTTAGTATTTATTCTAAGAAACACCAAATGAATGAAAATTATTATCTTCGTAAAAAATGTGCTGCTATTCAATAAATCAAAATCTTGGAAGATATTTTGAAACCTATTTTCTTTGTCTTGAAACTAACTAACAACTCCAAATTATTTAGTAGCAATTCCTTCTAAAGTTATTTTTAACGGTATTGTTTTGTTGAATTTCCACGATTTTTTCTAAGAAACGTCCGATGAAAAACTCTTACCGAACAATGAAACAAGTCTCAGAGACATTTACAAACGTTGTATAATTTATTACGAAATTTTAAATTTAAAACAATTTATTAAAATTGTTATTTAATACATCGGGTAAAATAAAATTACTTCTACTATTATATTGATAAAAATATGAAATAAATTCAATGCAATAAGATCGTAGAATAAAAAATAGTACTTAATATCAGTAATTAGAATGTAATAAACTATTTTTTTAATGTTATGGCAATAATAGCAGTATTTTATAAAAAAAACATACTACACAATAAAACGATACGTTTTAAAGCATTGGATCCGATTTATAATAAATTAACATTAAAATATTTTGAAATTTAAAAACCTGCAATAAAACAAAATTTATTACTTTTGCCATTTATTAAACGTAGCGCAATAAAAAGATTAAATTAACTATAAAATATTTAATAATTTAAATTCAGAAAAATCTTGCAATAAATCTACATCATCTCGTTGTCATAAATTTTTAAACTTCTAGGAAAAATATTGATGAGAATTCGTATTTCATAATTTAATTAATTCTCTATAGTTCTAATTGTATTGCACAAGTTTTCCAAACTATTGTGAAGCGTTTAATGAAAAATTTAAAAAATTAAATTAAATAAAACGTCTTTGAGATATTGCAAGCCATTTTATTTCAACATTCTTTGCAAATATATGAATGAAAAACTTTTTTTAATATTATTATCAATTCTAAGAGGAACTAAATTAATTTCAGGAATATCTTGGAATATCTACCCACTTTTTCTTTTTATTTCGCATTATAAATAGTTGTTGAATGTCTAGGAAAAGGTTTATAAAAATTCATATTCTACATTTTATACAATACAACATACAATATTTGGGTATATTAATTAGATCGAAATAATATTCCAAAGTTATTTCTCTTCAGTTGCTATTAACAATATTATATTGCTACATATTCTCAAACTATTGATATTGCAATTTATCAATCTAAAACAATTTATTAATTTTGCTATCTATTCGAAGAAAAATCCTTTAAGCTAACATTTCTAATTATTCAGAAAAATAAACAATAAATTCAATGCATATCATCTCTTTGATAGTTAATTTCTAGGAAACGTTCCGTATTCCGAGTATTGCTACATTATTGGTATAATTTGCTGTAGTTATAATGTCGTAATAATTAGAAATTCTTGAATATCTACTGCAATTGAAGCTATTGTTAATGTTACACAACTAATTTACGTAATAAGAAAATTTTTAATAATTTTAATGTAAATATATTTCAAACTTATTTAATAACTATCATCAGTAAATTTGTTTTTAGTATTATTGAGTTGTAAAAATTTTCTACAATCTAAAAAGGATGGAAAATTTATAGTACCTATCTACACAATGAAATAAAATGTGAAGCTTAAAACTTATTACAACATTTTTCATAATTTTAAATATAAACAAATTATTAATTTTGTTATTTATTAGAAAATAATGTATCAAAAAATATTTAATATCCATTTATTTTGAATATTTGCTTGTTGAATTTCTACGAAAACCCGTATTTGACATATTGCTCAATTAATTTACACAACTTCTAATAGTTATTTCCACTAAAGTTATTTTTAATATGATATTATTGTATTACTGAATTACTCTAAGAAATCAAAAAAAAAAAATTACACACAAATTGAAATTGTGAAACTTAAAACTAGATTCACCTTTTTCATGGTTTTAGATCTGAAATAAACTTATTATATTGCTATTTGTTAGACTGCATAAAGTCAAATAAGTATGTAGTTAACAATTTTAATATCCACGTCATCCATTTACTTCGAATTATATTTTGTTATTGAATTTCTAAGCAAATGTAGATGAAAAGTTGTATTCAACATATTGCGCAATTACATAATTTCTAGCAATAAGAATTTAATAATAATTAAAGATAATTCCATAGTTACGACCACTCAAGATATTTTAAATATTATTGTGTTGCTAAATTTATCTAATAAATAAAAAAAAAAGATTTAGAATATCCACACAATGAAATTGTTAAAACTTCAAACTTATTTCAGCATATAAAAACAATTTATTAATTTTGTTATTTATTAGACTGCATAAAATAGAATTGCTATTATATTATATTCAAAAATATTTAATAGTTATATCTACACAATCCATCTATCTCAAATTATATTTGGTTTGTTGAATTTCTAGGGAAACTATTGATGAAAATCCGTATATTCTACGTATTACACAATCAGTTACATAATTTACGATAATAATAATAATTTGAATGAAAGCTGTGAAATCATTCATTAGCTCGTTTTTATATATTTACATTGTGTGGAGTATGTATGAGTGTGAAATATAATATTGAAACTATTGTATTATAATACGTAGCGAAATTTGTATGAAATTGGCATGAAACAATAAAAATTGTATAATTTATGACGACAATTTCATGTTGAAATGAATTTTCGGGGTTTTTGCAGTAACGTACAATATTTGTATTTATAAGCAAACAATAATTATTTGTGCAGTAAATAATTTATTTGTTTTATTCGTTTTAAACATGCAATAATAAAATTTCGTGTTAGCCTTTGTTTATACTTACCTTGAAGCATCGATAAAATATATAATAAGTGAAGCGATGCTTAAAATAAAGACGAGAACAACCTGCAACAGACGAAAAAAATGCGCTTGTTAAACTCTCCATACTAAAAGTACACGAACACCTATATTTATAAAGTGCATTGTTCAAGCCGGTGCCAAAAAGCCGAAAAGGAATTTAATTCCATTGCGCGCGACGTGTTTGCCGCTTCGATTATTAATTTAATTAAAATTTAGTTGCCGAAATTAACCATTTCTTGGCAATGGGGATATTTTTATTTAAAGCCGCAACAAAAGGGGCGCAATTGTCATGCAAATAAACGCAAAACCCAAACCAAAAGATTTCCTTTTGCTGCTGCATTCATTAATTACTAAGGCTATATGAATACAATTTACATTTTCAAAATTTATCATTTTCTATACAAAGACGATGATGCTTTTTACAAGTACTGTGTACTGTGTAGCAGCTACCTATATTTGAGTGTATGTATACGTGTACGTATAAGTACCTATATGTATACACACACACACACAACAAACAACAACTACAAAGCAGCAGAGAGAGGAAAAAAAATGCTATTGAATCGATTTTTTCTACGCATTCTGTAAATAAATTACACATTTTTATGTTAAAATGGTAATGGTTCCTTCGTACCAGGAGCTATAACATGAGTAGGAGTGAATGAGAGACATAAGCGCTGCAGGATACTGGGTCAGGAGTGTATTGATCCTCGACCCATATCCTGCTGCTCTTCTCTCTTCGCTACGTTACTGCCGCTGCTTTCCAAGCCATTCATAATTTAAAACAACGTAGTTTTCCTCTATACACTAACAATTAAAAAGGAATGTGCAGCGCACACAAACTTGGAAAAAAGGCGATAAATTTTCATTATATACGTTGACCTAATCGACGTTCATTAATTTAAGAGCTTAGATCATTTTCTAATGACAATTAATAAATTTGTCCTTGCAATTTATATCCAATTACACAAATTTACATTTCCAGTTAACAAGAACGCCGTTTGCACAAGATAAATTATCAATTATTGCTCTTAGGCCAGATCATAGTAATAAATCTATCAAACATTAATTGGATGCAACATTTATATTTTATGATTAAATCTTTTCATTTTTATTATAAATTATTGTAAATAAAAACGAATTAAATTATTTTATGTTTATAAAGCTATTAACTCATATTAAACTTTATAAATTGCAAAATATTAAGACCTTTAACATAAAATATTAAATAGTCATGACATTCAATTATTGCTCCAAGGGCAGATCATACTAATAAATCTATCAAACATTAATTGGATGCAACATTTTTCATTAAATTGAATCTTTTCATTTTTACTTTAAATTATTTTACTAATATGTATTAAAAATAAAATAAATGAAAAACAACATTATTTTATGTTTATGAAGCTATTAAATCATATTGAACTTTATAAATTGCAAAATATTAAGACATTTTACATAAAATATTAAATAATCATGACATTTTTGCTTTCAACGTTTTTTTTCAACTTGCTGAAAATCATAAAGACATCGTTATTTTATGATATTTATGTCACTTTTCATTAGATCGTTTAAATTTATATCGTGTAACATCTACGAAACAAAATAGCAAGAATAACCTTGCAGCGCATTGTTTCAGCAAGATTAATAATAATAATAATAATAAAATGATGATAATAAAAAAAACTGAAAAATAATTAATAATCCTTTTTATTAATGTCTGAAGGCAGCGAATAAATCTATCACAATTCGAAATTAAATTTGATAAAGTGTAGGAAAAACATAACGTACTATACACATTTTGGATATGTTTACATCGTCGCTTGCCAACAATTTTTCGGACAAAAAGTTTCATATTCGAAGGGAGACGACGACGTAATGCTCTCGCCGGGCGCGCATCGTATTCATAAAACAAACTTTTTGCATTTCTGTTTTCTTTTTCTCCCAATGCATTCATCGTGTTCTCTTAACTCTAAACTCTCGCTGGTTGTTAAACTTTTTGGCAATTAAACTTCCATAAAACTTGAATTAGGCATGGCAAACTCATTCCTCCTACCCGAAAACTGAAAACTAAAACTATTCGTGTACGTAAACGTAGTTTTTCGCCAATGCAAATCATTTATTTCCACACACATAAAATTTGCGTGTAAATAGCGGCTGCGTACTATATGTATACATACTAATTATATATACTTGTTTTTAAATACTGTTTAGAAAATAATTTTATTAGCGCCGTAATGCTAGTTCGTTTGGGAGGATGTGCGCGCGAGTGTAAAATCGAAATTAATTCCCATTTAAGAATAAATCAATCATGCAAGAGGATCGCTTCCTTTTCTAATTTGATTCTACAATGTAATATCCTTGTCATCGCATTATTAAATGAATAAAGCGCGCCCGATTCCTATACATATAGCCGTAGCGCTGACTGACGGGCTGGCTGGGATATTGCACTCGTAAAAACTGCACACTGCGATATTAAAAATGATTAAATATTCATAGCGACTGCAAGTTAATAAAATAAATCGTGATAAAATAACTTTATCCCATGCATATACATATTACAGCGAGGACTAGATGCATATTAATAAGGCGCGCTTAAGATTGCGTGAAAAATCGATCGCTGAAATGAAGAGAGAAAAAAATGATTATTCGTATATTAATTTTTATTTCTCGTATTTTGGACGAGACAAAGCCAATCTTAACCTCGTTATTATTGATTTTTCCAAAGTGTTGACCCCATTGCGTTACATAAAGGTTATTGAGAACGTAAACAGTGACGTAGCAGGTGTTTCAGCACGATTTGGAAAAAAAAGCACACATAGTGTAGCTGTAACAACCGACAGGATATTGCGTGTTTACACCTTCCTGCTATCTACCATCCTTTTTTCAATTCACATCATCAAATTAAATTAAACGCAGCGGCAAAACGAAGATTTGAATAACTTATTGAATAATTCATCAAAACATTTCGCTAGCTCTGATGTTTGGTGCTTATCGGCGGGGCGCGTTTTTTGCTGTTGTTGTTGTTGTTGCTGCTGTTGCGTGAAACGACGCAACAGGGAGGAAAAAATTGTAACGATTGCAACAACTTCCACCAAATCCGTACCGATTAATAATAGCGAGGAAATTATGTCCCAATACGCCCCTTGATATTATAATGGTAACATAAGCTTTTCAGCTTTCAGCGCTTTTTGGAAACAATCCAAATATAGTTATTATTTTTTTCTGATTCGCAAAATTATAATGCAATTAGGACGAAACGATAAATCATCACATTTTAATTTAATTTTAATTATATTTGAAATTTAGAGAGAGAGAGAGGGAGTGAGCATAAAAACTAACACGAATCAAAATGAGATACAATTAATCATTTTTGTTGAAAAAACTATTGATTAGCGATTACGATCGCCGTATTTTTGTTGGTTTAAACATGTACAAATATTGTATTTTTGATACAATCTTTTAGTTTTGCTAAGTGCCGGAGTTATTTTGTTTAACAAAGCGAACATACACTAAAACATTAAAACTTTTTCCTTACAAACAATGCGAGAATGTTTAAGATAACCATACACCAAACTGTGTGACACGTAACGCTTTTCGTAATCAGCTCGCTATTATTGTGTCGTGACTGCACCACATCTTATTAATTATTTGCATAAATTAGCGACACGGATTTTTCATTATAATTAATAATATATTTAATAAAGCTAATTTACATATGTGTGATTTAATCGAATTCGCGCCATGCGAATTTCCAAGCATCTGGCAATTAAATTCGCCTGTTTGCCTGCCTGCCTGCTATCTCGAACAAAAAAAAAACCCCAACCACGTAAAATATTTATGGCGGTTAAATGCGCAATTGTGTTTATCGTGGTAGATAATTAAGCGAGCGCGATAATTGTGTTTGTTGAAATTTTTAGCGTCTTAACATGGCGGGTGGTGCGATAAAATGATATCGCACTAGTATAGTGTGGTGAATTATGAACTCGCATCCAAATGTTAAATGACAAAATAAATGTGTAATTGTAAATGACTGGCTAAATAATCGCAACAGAATTATGAATTAATACGAAATGCTGTTCAACAACATAAAATAATTTGTCATTTCAATTAAATGAAACACAACCAGCCAAAATATCATCCAACACAGCATGGCAAAAATTGTGTAAACTATATATAATATATAATAAATATATATATTTTTCTTGTTTATTCAAAATGGGTTTTCGGCGACGAAAATAACTTTCAGAAAGGTGTACGTTGTAGTAAAGAAGATTGATTAGTTATGAAGTGTGTGTGTATATATATAGGGTGGACTAGTTAAAATCGCAAACTATTTGAAACATGTTTGGCTATAATTAACATCTCGTGGGAAAAAAACGACTGCGAATTTTATGCACATAAATAAATTTCGCTCTTCGAAACAGCAAATACATCAAGGAGGAATGAAAAAATAGTATAGTTTTAACGTGAATATTTCATCAATAATATGTATTGATGTAAGTAACTAAGCGACCGGTTTTACCACGCCACAAATTTTTATAAATTTTTTATTAACATACATATAATTAGGTTTCTAATAATCGATTTCAATTATTACAAGCGCCTTTTATTACACTCGACACCACTACGCTAGTTTCACTCCTCTCTTGTTAAATGCAAATTTTCTTGAGAAACGCTTCATTATTGATCAAAATTTCGTCGTTTTGCAATGACAAAATCGTAAAATTCGAAACAGTGTGGTTACAATAGAATGAATATAAAATAAAATGGACAACTCGCTGAGTGTATTTTATAAATATCTTTACTCATATCAACATGAGACATTTATATTTATTATTAGATTGAACATATAATAAAAGCGGCGTTCCGATGTTTGCATTGAAAATAACTCGCACAATATATTTTAAAATCACTTTTTTTAGTTACAACACATATTGATTTATTGATAGTGACCTCAAACTCATGTCATGCATATTACGAATTATAAAATATTCTATATAGTACGATATTTGAAATTTTGAAAACGGTGCACGTTATTTTTAAACTGCATTCTTGAATTGGTTCAGGAAACTCGTCTTGTTTATTAATACGCTAATTTATACAAACTGCATACGTACAATTTTATTATTAATAAAATAAACGAAACATAAATCATCAGTGTGTTTCATTTACGCCGAAAAAGATTGCCAATAAAATACGACTACATACATACATATATAGCTGCCTGCCTACTAATAATATTATTGCCAATATTATATAGGTAATTAATCGTTATTGTGTGTATAAGTATGTGTGTGCGTGCATTTCGTAAACTAGGAACCAGGCAAACACAGGCTGCTGATGGCTAGCGTTCAACCCTCAAAGGAATAGGTTGAGTTAGCCCAACAATATTTTTTGTTGTTCCTTTTTCGAATTCATCCATGAAGTGGATTGGATGAATTCTAATCTAATTCAAAGTTCTAATTTACGATTCGCAAGAAAATTGAGGACTTTCAGCTAAAATTAGCAAAACGCTGGAAACTAGATTAATTATAATTTGAGTGATTTTTTTGTGTTGGATGATATTGAAGCTGCGCGAGTTCAATCTGTGTTGTATTACGGTTACGCCCTCTTGTACAATATTGCAGAATATGCGAATTATTGTGATTGTTGTTTTTTTCTCATTATTCTATCGAGTTTAGAGCGCTAAAATAGTGGCTAATATGTTTTTGGCCTATTTTTTATAGAATTTGGCTCGCGTGCAAGTTGGAAATGTATTTTGCTCTTGTATTATCATAAAAGGGTTTATTGAGGTATAATCATGATCATACCAGAATTCGGCCAGTTGTAGTCTGGCCAGAAATTAATTCTCCCGCCCAGTCCTTGGCCTCGGTCATGAACGTGCCCTCGAACTCTTGTTTTCCTCGAGCAGCCTTCTGCTCCTTTTGCTTGGGGTCGTTGGGCCCATATTCCGCCTCCTTCGCGCAACATAGAAATGCAAAGGCGCGCCATATCAGCACTATCAGCAACCCCGCTAAGAACGTGCAGATACTGGACAACAAAAAACACCAGTACTTTCGTTCGACGAGACACGGTTCGCCAACGGTGCTGTTTGTGTGTTCAAGCGACTCGTTGGTCGCTCCTTCGTCTGTCATACCGCGGCGCCAAGCGCTTCCGTCGTCGGTCGAGACATCCACACCGTGAGCTTTAACAACGCCGATGGGGTCACATGCGAGGGCTTTGAAGCACCAGCACAAACTGACGCCTGCTGCGGGAATCAATACCAGGACGCCCAGAAAGCGCGCGCCTGTCTCGCGCCATCCCGGTCGATCTATTTAGAAACCTGCACCTGTTGGCTGATACCTAACCTAACTAACATTTTACTAATTTTCGATTCGATAATATCAAATATTTTGCAACAAAATCGACATTTTTATTTATATTTTTCATATTATTCATACATACAAATTACACATCATGCTTACATCTACATCCAACGTCCATTTTGCAAATTAGTCGCTCATATTAGCACTATTCGTCTCACTCCCATTCATTGAATAATCGGGGGAATTGTCGCGAAAACGATTTTTAGAATAACTTGTAGGAGATTTCGCTTGCGTTGAATATGAGCGATTCGAGCTCAATGATCTTGATCGCGTTCTGCGTTTTTTATTAGGTTGTTGCTTTTTCATACTTTTCGCAATGACGCGTTTTTGATGATCCAATTGTGGAAATAAATCTGATAATAAAATGCAAATTACCATTTCAAAATAAATTTCAAATGTTAATATTACCATGAGATATCTCCAAGGCTTTCTTCGCCGCATTCATTTCCGCCTGTTGTATGCTGTGGCCCATCGCGCTCGCTAATCTACGCCCCCTAAAATACACCGCAACGGTGTAAACTCGCGTATTCGTAGGCCCTTTACATTCAATCACTCTAAAACATTACATTAAAATAATGAACGATGTTACGTTAATTACTAAATACTAAACAAATGATCATACTTATAAACGGGAATGTCTGGTTCACCACCATCCATAGTACGTAAAGTTAGGCAACATTGTTGTAGCTTCGACTTTGGATCGTTCCAATCTTGATTCATGATAAAATCTTGCAGTCTTGGAAATAGCGTCACCTGACAAAATACCTCGCAGAATTCTAATCCTTGATCGACGTATAATGCGCCTATAAATGCCTCTAATAAATCAGCTCGATCTTTTGTCTTTAACTCAGCCTTTGGATTATTGTATACAGCATAATTAGCCATTCCTAAATCATCGCAAACCACAGCCTGTGTTCGATTATTGACTAAAGAACTTCGCAGCAACTACAATTAAACAAGTTGAATTATTTATATCCCTTCTATTATCTACAATCTTATTGCGTACGGAAAGATGTCCTTCATGATGTTCGGGAAAGTATTTATATAAATACTCCGAGGCGATTAATTGTAATACGGTATCACCCAAAAATTCAAGTCTTTGATTAGATCCTAAAGTTAAATTAGTATATCCTACACTTCTATCAGTAAAGGCACGCGCCAATAATCGAATATGTTTAAATTCAACGCCAATACTACTCTCAAATTCCGTTAGTTTTTGTAAAAGCTTAAACTTTGGTATCCAGCCTCTATCACCAATTGGTTCTTGTTGTTGCAGCGGATGTGGCGGATAATTCACCCAAACGTCCAATAAGTCACTATGCTCTTTAAATAACGTCTCCGAAAACACTTTATCAACACACTGAAAAAAGATTATTAAAACATTAGTTTGAATGCTACGAGATTAGGAAAAAAGACAATACTTCAATGCCTCCATCCAGAAACAATGCGCCCATTAATGCTTCAAAACAATTCGCCATCGCATGTCGCAGTTCCAAATCATGACATAAATCAGAGCCATGTGCATAAAGCATGAATTGATCGAGATTTAAAGTGCGTGCCAACACAGCCAAATGTTGATTTTGAACAATTGCAGCGCGATACGTCGCCAAACCACCCTCCTCCAAATCAGGAAACGTATAAAAAAGATGAATGGATGATAGGAACTCGACGACTGCATCCCCCAAAAATTCCAAACGCTCATTGTGAGTTATATTTGATTCCGTTTCATGCTGTTTGCCAAAACGCGACATAATATTTATTAACGTATTTATGCCCCGTTTCCTGGTATTCATGTAATGAATTCTTCGATCACCGTATTCCGGTTGTCTTATCCCGCAATTTGTGAGACTATTACGAGCATGATCCGGATTTGTGCCAAAATTTTCGCGATATGAGGGATGCGTCAATGCAAGTTGTAAAATGGCACGATTTTTGAATTTATAGCTGATTGTCTCCTCCAGCATGCTGAGCGAATTGTGAAAGCGTAAATGACATACGAGTACGGGTATTAACATCGCATGCTAAAATAATTTATCATTAATAATGGAATGAATCAAATATATAAATAATTTATTACTTGAATAACATCACACATAATTCCAGTGCGATAAAAACCATCAGCGGAGACCGCAACGGTTACATCGCGCTTCATTTTACTTTGCGTACGCATCTCCTGCAATTTATTCTCCTTCGCCTCCAATTTGCGTTTATCTTCGTACGTCGGTTTAGACATGTTCGCTAATAAATGACGAAATTTCACATAATCGCGCCACGCTTTTTGATATCTAAATTATCGTTGAAATATGTATATAAATATTAAATTAGGTGATATGCTAATCTTACTCGGGGTTTCCAGCGTAACTCAATTGCGGCGGCCTAATTCCGAAATGCACAATTTCTGGAAATTTATAATTTCCCGGCTCCTGCAAATCGATATTTCTATCTAACTGATCGACACGCACCGAACATGGCTTTTTCCCTGGATATGTGACTACCATTCCCTTTGGAGAACACAAATAAACATTAAGGTAATCATTTTTTTGTGAAAGCTCCACTCACTTTAATTTCGTCGGCGTACGCTTGCCACTCTGACTGACTCATGTCGACCATATGTTTCAGCGACGATTCCTCGATTAGCGGTATGGAGCTGTCCACTAAATACTGCAAAACCTCTTTCATGCACAAGATTTCTTTGCCATTGTCGGGTAGATCTCGAACAAAACGCGGCATAAAATGGAATTGAGAGCATCCTTCTGTATCGCCAGCTGCTTTAAAATCTAAATCTACTAATTCTAAAACCTCCCTGAATAGATAGTCATCTAAAAATTAATATTTATAAATAATATTAAGTGCTTAACACTATGGAGGCATTGACAAATTGAAAATTTACTAAATTATGCATAAAGATTTACTACAATTTCGCTAATTCGCAATTTCCTACCCCAACATTTGTTTGCGTTGAGGTGCTATAATGTATAAAATGTGCAGTTTTTCATTGATGTGGAAAAACTTGAAAAAAGTGTTTAGTAAAAAACCGCATATACCCTCATGTTTGATTATTGAGTGTGATTTAACAGCTTCGTCATTTAACAATCCATATAATTTGTTGTAATTTCTGTTATATTTACTCGAATATAACGTGACCTTAATTTTAACGCGATATTTAGAATTGTTTCATAATTTACAGAGAAAAATCAATTTCAATTGTAAAACCTTGAAAATTTTTTTGAAGTGCTCTATCGCAGAAAAAAGCAAATGAAACATATATTCACACAAAGGTGGATACAATTTAAATGCCGTTCAATAAATAGAGGTCAAGATGTCGATTTAAGGGTAAATCGTTGCATTAATATATTTAAGTTGCGTATTTATTTCATTCGCTGTTTATTCCGCAACATTTCATATATGGAGAGCTCAGGATTAAAGTAGAACAAATCCGTTAGTTAGTTTTAAGATAAGTGACTAAAATTACGTTGAATGTACATCACAATCACTTATAAATGAATGAGATTCAATGCCATTTAGACAACGAAAAATAAATTTTGTGTTAATCTTAATAAACATTGGTATATAACAACGGTTAATTTGCGCTCTTGTCGCTTGTTGCTCGTTCCGCAACATCTCATATATGGAGAGCTCAAAATTAAAGTTAATTTCGAAACAATCAACTAAAACGACACTAAATATGCAATATAGTTGAAAATTAACAAACGCTTAATGCAAATTACCGGATGAAAATTTAATTTTATCAATATCAATAAATATTAAATTGAAAAGTAAGGCATTTTTACAATTAGGTGTCAGTTTCTATTAAGAATAAACCAAAAGTGCACTTATCTGTGAGCCCTCGATATATAAATAAAGGACTACTATTCTTCTATTCAATTGTACATACGTAATTGCGCCGTTTATTTTGAATGTGCCTAAGGCCATGAACCATTGATCTATAGCTCGTTGTTAGTAATTGCCAATAATTTTAAAGGGAATTGTAAATTGTAAAATACAGTGAAACATATTGCTATTATTCACGTTACTTCTCATTATATTATTTTTAAAAACAAAAACAATCAAAATATAAACGGACTTAGGTCAGTTTCAAATGCGGCGCTATATTCGAATAAATACGATCTATATATTTTGACTTTCATTTCTTTCTTTAGTATGAGAATTAGAATATTGCAGTAGAACTGCTGAGCAAGCGATGTAGAAAATGGCAAACTAGCAAAATTCAAGTCCACTGTATTTTCATTGTAATGTCCTCCAACTCAAAAAGTCAATAACATACGAAATAAATCCAATTCCCTTATTGTGAAATTGTCGGGGACCTTTTCTTCAATATATAAGATGGTATATTCAATATTGAACCGAATCACTTTACAGATTGGCAATTTGACTAACGGCGAATGCGAGAACATCGAAAATCCTTCAAAGATAAATTCATGCTCATCGTGCTGAATAATTGTTGGAATTTTAATTAGAAAATTAGTTGGCGGCGAAATTGTAATGCGATAATGATGTAATCGATCGCTATTGTTTGAGTTTTTATCACAAATTTGTAGATGACTTTCGCCGGGGTAAATACCATGCCGAATACCAGACTTTTTCGACTTGTTTGAGCAGCGACATAGCGGCCCATCATTCATTTCACCAGCGTCATTGTACCTTGACAATATTCAAGTGTATTAATTAATTATATTAATTGGATTAATTGTAAATTTACCACATTTCCGGATGTAATCGATCAGGATGTTGTTGTTTGCGTGTTAACTCCTCCATAGTACAATCTTCCTCATCTGTTAGTTCTTCTTCGGATGAACTATCACTACTACTTGACACCTCAGCTAAAAATAATTCAAAATTACATTGTTAATAGTTTACAATAATATGAATTATAATAATTACTTTTATGTTTGCATAGTCTAGCGCGATTTTTTCTTGGAGGAGGAATGTATTCGGGTTTTCCAGCTCTAATTACATCGGCCCGCTTAACCAATTCATTTTCAAATTTTCTACACAAATTCAACAACCTATCAGTTGCTTTTAGTATTTTCGGATTTACATCGTCTCGCACGTAATATAAATCGGCTGGCGTCGTTCGCGTCCATATTAATTTTTCCTTCTCCAAGATATCTTCATGAGTTTTATTATTGCACAACTCTTGGATCTTCTTCGTCACCTGCTCGTCCGTTTCGCAATAGTTTTTCCGCCACTTTGATAAGATCATTGCACGCTCTGATAGATTGCCTTTCGTTGAATCCACGCTTGAACTTGGCCGTTGCGATTCCGATTTGTAGTAGCGATTATATCTTGAATTATGCCGCGATGTTTCGTGACTGCTTCGCTCCCGACTAGAATATCGGCTTCTCGAATCTTTGTAGTGCGGCGATCTGGATCTCGATCTGAATAATTACAATTTAATATAAAATAAATTCAAATGGAATGAAATGATAACCTTTTATGACTTCTTCGGCTTGATGATGAATGATAGCGACTTCTACTCCTAGATCTAGATCTACTTCTTCGCTTTTTATGCCCTTCATCATTGTCCTTCTCCTGCTTTATGCTATAATTATATTTCGATATTTTATAGGATTCTAATGCCTTATTGTAGTCGTAATCCTCACTAACTTTACTCGGATTCGGTACAGTTTGATATAAATTATTTGCCTCACGCGAATAGGATGGATAGTTATAATTCTGTTGTTGGTAATAATAATTGTTTTGGTAATTATAATTAACTGGATACGAAGTGTAGCCTGATGATGATTCGGGAGTGTAGTTTGGATAGGTGTAATTGTAATTATATGCTGGAACTGGGGTTTGTGAGGGCTGTGTATATATATTTGGAGGCGGATAATTATAATTCCATTGATCACTCATGTTTTAAAGTCTATTTTACGAATTGTGCTTAAAATTAAAAATAACTTAACTATTTTAGAGGTTAGAATTTTTTTTATTCATGTAGAATGCTTTAATCGGTTTCTATCCGCTATGAAATTAAAGATGTCACCACAGCAATCATAAATATTTATAATTAGACACATCATAGACTTAAGACACATTAATAAATCTTAAACAGAAATTGACACATATTTTATTTAAGTTATAAACAAAACAATAAAAATGGTAAATTATTAAATTTTACGTTATATAGGCAACTTTATGTGCATGATAATATTGTCATCATGCGGATGAAGCAGTAACTAATTGTAATCATAAATGTTTTTAAATTAACGTAAGAATTTTCTTTTCTGAGCATTTTATAACAGATAAACAATAAAAATGGTAAATATTTAATATAGTAATCAATTAATAATGGTGTAGTGTATATAGTGTATATTGTAGTTGAGACGGTATGCATGAGAGGGAGCAATGCGTGCGAAATGTGCTTTTGGAGTTTTGGAGGAAGTCATCAATACTATATTCCATCCAATTCCTTCATTGTCAGTCAATAGTGATACATCGTATTAACGCCATACCCAGAACGAAAGCGAAACGTAAAAACGTTAGTAAATTAATCAAAATGTGCAACGAATTCAATAATGTATAAGTTAGAAAACCTCATCGGTGGTGTGCACAATTCTACAATTCGTAAATTGCACCATCCATACATAAAAAGTAATAAATAAACGCATGCGTACCAGTTCTATTAGACAAAGGTTTATGTTCAATGTTTAACTTCAACAACAGTCAGCTGTATATTTGGGTATGGTTTAGATACATTGGGTGTGTTTTGGTGTGATTGTGGAGGTTTTCCAGTGTGGGGAAAATGGTTATTAATTGTGGATATTTAGTGCTGATCATATTTTTGCTTCCCTACATTGAAACTGGTAAGAAATTGAATTTTTTTCGTCTTCATTAGATTGAAACTGATAGCAAAAAAACCACCCTTTGGGCATAAACATCCCATTTTCTCACCCATCGTCCTTTCACACGATCAATTATTGCATTAAATACGAGATCTGGCTGGAAATTGAGGCAAATTTCACTCAAGATGTACGAATTTCATAATAATAACAGAACTGTGTCAATACAAACAATACGAATTCGTTACATTTTAAGATCAACATATCCTCGCTATCGATTGAGATAGATATGAAAATGTAATATTAAATAAAAATTTGATTTGCATTTATTGAAAGTCTTTTATTTTGATCGAAGTGGAGCAAAACGTTTGCTCCACATTGCTTAAAAAATATTGAATTTTCGTGCTCGGCTAGTGGTAGTAGTAGCATCAGCAGTAGCAAAGCATTTTTTCCTCCTGCTGCTGGATGTTTGATGACGATGAGCGAAATAAAACATTCACGTTCAGGTGCTAAAATGTGTATAATCTTGACCAAGGCCAATTTTATGAATCATGTTTAGAAAAAGTTTCGATGTCAATGGCCTTATGCCTATTGCCACTTTGTATCCAAGATTGCCGTCTACATACAAACGCTGCTTATTATGTGTTTTGTGTTTAAAATGTTCGAAATCAGTTAACGCAAACATGCTCTATCGTGCCTCACATTCTTGCAAATCAATAATTAACCATTTTTTTTATTCATATGAAATTGTTGCTTATCTATACTTCAATTTAACTAAATTCCTATAATAATAGTACTAAAAGTTATATAAAGTTATTTTTGGTTTTGAGCAATTTAATATCTATCGCTTAAAATAGACGTCTTAACAATATATTGAATTTAACTTTTTTGCGAGCGTCTATTTAATTATTTATTCTTATAAAATCAATGCTTGATTTTTGTATAATTTAATACTGAACTGCAGAAGCACCGAAAATATGCGTTATTTACGTTTGATTTATCTAATATTTAATTACGAATAATATTATGATTGATTAAGAAAATAGATAAGTAATGTGCCGATCATTATCATATCAAAATCAATAAGTTTTTTTGTTTGGAATGAAATTTAATATATGGCTATTATAGTATGTACTTTTTTGTGAAGAAACTGTTGTTGTAACATGTTTGTTTAACACTGTTTATTTTTGATTCATCCAAACAACAATGGTGTAATAAAGTTCTATATTTTGCAACTATGCAATATTGAACCGATGTTTGTTATTAAATTTATTAAACATCACTCAAGTTAATGATTTTTTATTGCTGCAATCTTTAAAAAAATGAGTAATACTTATTGAAGTATTGTAAATACAGGTATACATACTTTATGACCACCTGCATTTGCAACCAACCAAATTCAGGGTCTCGGAATTTATTTCTTCATTCCTAAAATTTCTTTTCCAATTTTTTTTTTTTGAATGAGTACAAATTTTTGTCAAAACGTAAACAACTAAAAGTAAGGAGGCAACAATACAAACAACAATTATGAGTCACTTCTCGAATGTTATCTTCCGTCCCTCGCACAGTACATTTACAAAACAATAATTAAATTTTATAAAAATATAGTACTACTTATAATTAATGTATTTATTAATACGTATAATTTAAATCATTGATTGCAACAGCTGCAAAAATTTTATATTCAAGTAAATACATCTCACTTTATGACCATTTTTAACGGACAAACAAAATTCTAGACTTGGGAATTATTTTTTTATTATATTTTTCCGGTCAGTCTATGTTTTTTTAATTTATGAAAATTCTAACTAGGAAAGAAATAAAACTAAACACTATTTGGTTTTACTATTGCGCCTATTTCACTTTGTACCCTACAAGGAAACTCAATTGCAATAACCAATAACATTAAATATTACAGTAGTCGTCAAATTTTGCCGTATTACGAAACCCTTAATATCGTGTTTTTCTGTTGTACCCTCAAGAAAAAGAGTATCGAACATTATTTTTTAGTGGCTGGATGCGACCCCATTTTGGACATACTATAAAATGCCAAAATTTATCTTTATTTGGGTTATTTATAATCACATTTCACATCTTGTATTTCGGTACCCTTGCATTTTGAAGACTTAAATATCATATAAATATTTATATACAAAATTATTTTTTGCATAGTTTATTTAAAGTATATGACTACTACAATAAGTAGCAAACAAATATAATTAACTTGGTTGCATATTTATTTACTCTTAATTCGTTAATCTATAATTTATGGAATATTATTCTTTAGTGACTGGATGTGATTCCATTTTTGATATATTTACAATAAATTGCCAAAATTTATCTTTATTTGGGTTATCTGAAATTACATTTCAGACTTTGTACTTTGGATCTCCTTTATGTTAAAAAATTATATATTCTTGCATAGTTTTTATTATTTTAATTAGTAACTAATTATTTTATAAAAATTAATTACTTTACAAGTTACAAACAAAGAGGTAATGGACTGGCTTTCATGTTTATTTAATCTGCTTTTTATTTAATTAATGTAATATTATTTTTAGTGGCTGCATACGATTCTATTTTGGACAAAATTTATCTTTATCTGACGTATCTGTAATCACATTTTACACTTTGTATGTTCTAACCCCTTTGCTTGGAAGACTGAAATATAGTGTATTTGTTTATAAAATTCAATTTTTGATATATTTATTTAGGTTATCTGCAATCATATTTTTCACTTATATATATTTTGAATACTGAAATATCATATATTTGTACATATATTATATTTAATTTTCTTGCATATTATTTGTAATTTAAACTAGTGACTAATTCGCTGATAAAAGTAAATTACTTTACTGCAATAAATAGCAAACAAAGGTAATGGATTTCTTTTCCATATTTACTTAATCTTATTCTTTTTATTTAATTAATATAATAAACGATTTTTATTTCATGCAACTTAAGCATCATAGACGAGATAATAATATTAATTTAAACATTACATCACTGCATGATTTTGTATGAAATTTAATACGAAGATAAAGAATATTCATGCGTCGCACAAGAGATAAAATTTACTGTCTGGGATGACTTTTTCTATATTGTTGATAAAATAAATTATTAAGCACGAAAATAAATTCTTGATTGAGTTTTTCATATATTTTTTTTGGAAACTGTCTACCGGTTTTTTTCTTTTCCATCAATATTCAATTTTATTTGCACTTGATGTTTTTTAATAAGCGCTTTTTACCTATCAAGTAAATATCAATAGAGACGACGGTTCTCTTTTACAAAATCGTGTGTCGATGTTTTTTCGTTAAATCAATGCCTGATTTGCTATGAAATTTAATATGGAGTTAAATAAGCGCGTCGTATATATAGAAATTTTTACGAGCGAATTATTTCTTGTTAGTCCAACTAGATAGAATTTACTGTGTAGGTGGTTTCGTGAAATACATAGGCGAAGCAAAGACATTGGAGATTGAGATTTGAGGTTTTTTTTTCTCACAACCGCTATGCTTATTCAATGTTTGATTTTATACGAAACCTGATAATATACTAAATAAACAGCATAGATAGTTGTTTGTTTAAACATTATTATTATTATTATTAGAATCACATTTCCAGATATTTTATTTATTTTATCATTGTTTTATTTCTTGGAAAATTCATCGTGGTTTTAAATATGATTATTCACAAAGCGAAATGTAAATATGTTTATTAAAAGAAACATCTATTTTGTTGTTGTTGTTGCAATCATTCATTAACTATTTACCACTTGATGAAACAATTTTGAAACGAGCATCGCGAATTGACGAATTCTTTTGAACCCAATGCATACATAATATTATTAGTAATTAATATATTAATAGTTGGAGGGTTAAAATAAACACATATGGACTCGGGCAATTTTATATTTATTTTATATAAAACATGGTATTTGATGCACTGTAATAAATTATAATTATAAATTTTTAAATTAACGTATATAAGGGAACTAGAAAGTTATATTACATAGACCCCCTATTATACAAATATATATATTTAATCGGCAGTCAATTTTGTTGTTGCAATAATAAGCATACACAATTTTAATCCCTGTGTCGAATTTTAGAAGCAAAATATTGTATATAAACGCTCAGGACATATTGCGATCCTCAATTTTTAAGTTAACTCCATTTCTGGATTTGTGAAGAAAGAAACTTATTTTGAATGCGGCGTAACTTTGATATTTCCAAATGTAAATCTTAATCCTTTCATTACCAATTACTCAGTATTTGAATAATTTGTTTGTTGGCATAGAAATATTGTAAGTAAAATTGTTTGCTGGAATATTCGGCGAGTTAGAAATTTTAGAATAAAATACGGTAATTGCAATACAAATATATCGATTAATATAAAATACATACCTATTCATTAAATAAATAAATTTAATAAACAGATTGAGTTTATTTTAGTATTTCTTATTTTGCGGAAAGTATTTTAAAAGTAAATAAGGGGGCACATTGTAATGATAACCCCTCGGACGAATTTTTAGAAATAAAATTGTTGTGCAATAGAGTGTATATACCATTTTTTTCTGGGGGAGCCAATTTAATGAAGTGGAAAAGATTGATTCATTTTATTACAAATATATAGGTATACCTAACATAGAGAAAAATCAATTTTAATTTTTAAATGAAACTATGAAATTTGCTTCGGTGTACCTATTGCGTTATGTTTAGAAGAATCAATATTTGATTTTAGATAGAATTCTATGTAAAACTAATAAAAGCTGTACCAACGATGAAGTAATCATTTTTGCTGGACGATATGAGACTTAACATAATACTTAGATGTAGATTAATATCAAATATTAAACTATTGATTATCTATAAGATACCGTTTAAAAATAGACATTTTTCTCCAAAAAGGTAGATTTTTTAAATTTATGTTATTATTGTTTACTTTGCGAATTGTATTGTTCTAATTGTAAATATTGATGAATTTTAGACAAAATTCTATATTAAATTAATAAAAGCAGTACCCACAATGAAGTAATTATTTTTACTGGACGGTAGAAGATTTAACATAATATTTAGACATAGATTAATTCCAAATATTAAATTATTGATAGTAATTATAAGATACAGTTTAAAAATAGATATTTTGTTCCGAAAAAAGTAGATGTTTTGAATTTATTTTATTATTGCTGACTTTGCGAATTGTATTATTCTAAATGTAAATATTGAAGACTATTGCACACAATTCTTTAAAAATGCAAGATAATCATATTTTATATAATTTATAATAGAAAATAAAAAAATAATTTCAATCGATTTTACCATATTTTAATTAACATATTAGAGGGCGCAGATTATTATGCAGCTGAAATGAAATGTTGTTCTTTACAAGTTTCAATTATTTGTACACAAAAAACTTTATTTTAAGTTAATTAAGAAATAAAGTTATTCCTGTTGAATAGTTTGTTGCGTCTAGAAAGATAAATATATCACTTCAAAGCGAATTCTTTATTAATTTTATAAAATATGTAGATTTAAAATCAAATCATTTTTTTACCACCTGCATATTTATACAAATTTTTATTAAATTTTTTTTCTTGTAAATATTTTTCTTCAAAATTTTATTTATTATTGCTTATTTTGCGGAATTTGTTGTTCTAACAGTAAATATCGCAGACTATCGCACGCCTTTATTTACACAATTATTCAAGATAAACATATTGCTGGTTGCTGGTGAATTTATAAAAATATGAAAAAGAATTGTGATGGATTATAATAAATGCATATTTAATTAATACATATATTGGTATAGGGGGTTTTTGTGTAATGCAGCTGAAATAAAATGTTGTTTATTTTAAATTAATTATTAAATTTGCTGCGATGTATTTTGTTGTGTTTAGAATCATGAATATTTTATTTTTTGTTAAACTAATAAAGTTTAAAACATGAAATTATTAACAAGATTAAATTTAATATAAAATGTTTAGATTTAGGTACATTATATTGAAATATTTAATCATAGATTATCTGCTAAATACTTTGCATGTTGCATTTTTAAAAGTAAAAAAGTGTTTTACTAGTACTTTGTGAACATTAGATATGAAATAATTAACAAGATCAGTATAAAATGTTTAAATTTACATTACCTATATTGAAATATTAAATCATAGATTATCTACTAAATACTGCTTACAAATTTTTATTAAAGGCTATTAAATTCTCTCATGCTGCATTTTTAAAAGTAAAAAAGTGCTGTAATAGTATCTACGATATTTTGAATCTATGTAGTGAGGGCACATGTAATGTAATACAGCTTAAAAAGGATTTGCTCTTATAGCAAATATTTAAAGAGTAATAAACATTTAATCCTAGATATTCTATAAAACACATTTTGAACATGTTAGCCATTTATTTTAATTTATTTTGTATCTAAATACGTAATAAATGTATTTAAATTTAAGCCAATTGCATTGAAAACGTTATTGAATCATTATTATGACAGGTATTACTGGTAATATGGGATGTGTTAATATTTAAAATATTTTAATAGCATTATTAGCATATGAAAAATAAATGTTTAATGTTACTGGGAATTTAATTAATAATTAATGAAATAGTACATGTCAGATATTTTTATACAGACGAAGTGTTTATATACGTTAATTAATAATTAACATTTATACAAATGGGTTTTAAGTATCTGCGCAAATAATTAGCTTCCGAAATATTGTTTATCATTGCGGAAATTTGATCATTTTAATTATATATATTTTAGTGATTATATTTTGTTTTAAAAACGTTGCTGAACATTCATTAAAATGCATGAAATCAAATTATTACTTGCATTATAAACAATTATCGATTGATCATTAACGCATAGATACAAAATTTTCAATTATTTTATTTTATTATAATGTGTTAATTATAACAGTTGTTGCGCTACTGTTCTACCTATACAACAAGACAAGAATTTAGAAATCACACATTTCACCACTCAAAAAATAAGCTTTTGCTGTCACTTTTCAATAGAAGAAAGATGCTTGATTTATTGCTGTGTATAAAGTAGAATATTTCCATGATTGTTTATTGTTGCACCGCAAACTGATATTTAAATAGACTATGTCAAGTTAGCCCTCGTATATTGATTAAAAAAAAAATAGGTTCTATTATATTCTGAGTTTGGCACCATAATTCAATTAATATCTGATTTTTTTAAACACAATTTTTGTTTATTAATAACGCAAGTCAACAAAAAATTATAATCTGTGTAAAATTCGTTTTGAAAGGCACTCAGTACTATGATACAATGTATTCAAATTAGTGATGTACAATTACAATATTTTTTAGTATCGAATTAATAGTGATACTTTTTGAAAAGCGTCGAATACATTCGATACTTGATATTACATATATTCCAATATCAAATGCTTTCATTTATAAATATTCAAAATTTTAAAATGTTCAAAGCAACGAATACCAACATAATAAATGAATACTTTCTGCATATAACTACACGTAAAACTCAAATAAACACGGGTACCGAAAGTATCGAATATTTTCATATACAAGTACATAATATTCGATACTTAATCTGCCAATGTAACGAATAAATACTTTCTGCACATCATAGATTTCTGGCAGAAGTATAAGGGGTTTTAAGACTTAAGCAAAGGTTTGAGCGTTAAAATTGAGAATTTCATAGTTTCCAATTTAAATAATTTCTTGAAAATGTTAAGTTTTGTTTTTTTTATCTTCCCGAAGTAAATTTTATCAGCTAAAACTAGGCTTTCATGCATTAATTGGGCAAAATGAATCAAAATAAACATATGGAATCTAGACTAAAAATTCGTGTTAACTAGTGTAATGATTTTGTATTTCTATATGCTCTGTTTCGTATCGCACTTGGGTTTTTTGACAATTTATCGTGTTTATTGCGATAAGTGTACGAGATATTTTCTAAAATTTGGTGACTCGATATCGTAATATTTATTCCTCGGCAAATGATATGTGAAAAAAGAGATTACAAATGAGGTATAGAACACAGGGAATAACATAGTCTTGTGGTGCAAAACGAGCATAATTCATTAGCGTTGAAAAAAGTTCAAGTTGAAAAGAGGAATTTCCAAAGTAGGACAAAATAAATGGATTGTGCGAGCACAATTTAATGACATAATAAAATTTTTAAAAAATTAATGTGGGAGGATCCAAACTTACATACTCGGTTAAATCATCTCGCTCTTAAAGAGGGAACTGTGCGGATTTAAAAATTATCCTGCTGAAACTGCGACTGAATGATAATGGAATTAAATATGTGTAACATTTTAGCATTATTTGCCATGGCTGTCGATATCTAAATATTTTTTTCTCAGCAAATGATTTGAGAAAAGACATTGCAGTTTTTGTATAACACAGGGAATAACATTATTTTGCAGTGCAAAACGAGGATAATTATTAATTTGCAAGGTAGGCCAAAAAATGTATCAATTTAATGATATAATAAAATTTAAAAGAAAGAAATTAATGTGTGAGGACCAAAACTTACATACTTGGTTTAACCATCTCGCTCTTAAAGAGGCTGGGACAGAATAATTCAGGAATTAAATGTATATAACATTTTTCCATACTTGAAANATAATAAAATTTCAAAAAAAAGAAATTAATGTGTGAGGACCAAAACTTACATACTTGGTTTAACCATCTCGCTCTTAAAGAGGCTGGGACAGAATAATTCAGGAATTAAATGTATATAAAATTTTTCCATACTTGAAAATATTTATTAGGCAATATCTATCATATTTGTCATCCTGTTGAGACGTTTGACATAATAAAAAAAATATCTATTTAAATATTTGGTTAGATCGTCTCGCCTTTAAAGGGTGGAGACTGTACGTATTTGTTTAATTCTTTGTTGTGTTTGTGCAGTGGGCCACGAATGTGCTAAAATGCAATAATAATAAATTAATAAATTGTAATCAAGTTGGGCCACGTTTTAAATATTATTTTTCTACTGAAACTGCGACTGCAAATGTGTGTGATTTTGTATTTTTCTGTAAGTATTGTACATACAAGAAAATAGTTTGTAAATAATATCATATTTACCACGTCTGATTGTGGCCGCCTATCAATATTTCACATCTATATGCTTACTTCATTGTTATTGTAATAAAACGTTATATGTACATTATTTACTGCGCTGTTCCAGTGAATATTATTTGCGCTTCCAAGCTTATTTAATTCAAAACGTAATTGTTCAAATAAATGATAATCCCCGGAAATTCTTTTTTACACAGCGATATAATATTTTATATTTTCATGCAAATTTAGGTGTAACAGCAGCAGCAGGCAGCAGCAGCATACACGAGTCAATATTTATAAGCACATAATTTAATTTATTGATATAAGATGGGTAACGCATTTTGGCGTAAATTGCTTGCTATTTCTACAACAAAGAAAATCATTTATTATTATTATTATTATTATTATTACTACTACTACAATATTATTTACAACGTGTAAAGATAATGTAATTATGATTGTGTCATTAATTTGTAGCTTTAAAACGCTATAAATATTTGTACATAAAAAAATTATTTATTATCGGAAGAAATAATAGAAGTGCATTTTTCGCTCAAAGCTTAATTTAATTGTTATTAACAAAATTACAACTATTATTGCCGGCTTTTTTATTTATTTTATTTCAGAGATAAACACAAAGCAATTGAACGGTAAACGATAATTAAAAATTAATTGTCATTCGAGATTTAATAAAATTAAATAAAAAAAGCAACAACAAAATATTTTAATAGGCATTCGACTAAATAATGAAAGTTTTAAATTGCGGAATATCACAGGCAATTAATAATTTATTACGCATGTAACAGGAAATAATCAAAATTTATTTATTTTAAGCGTTCTAAATTTATCCGAATTTGCAGGAATTCTTTACTTTGCGAGCCTTGGCTTTATTTTTTTGTTTTTGTTCACGATAAACAAATTTACGCTGGTTATTATTCAATATGTGAAATAAATACAAAATAATATAACTTCTTTGATTTTAGCCACTTTCAATCAAAATATTTAAGGATTTCTATAAAAATTGTAAGAAAAACGAAGATTTTCTCGATTTTTAATCAATAATGATGAATTTCAATACAAATTTTAATGGAACATGAATATGAATATGAAATAATCAAAATTTATTTATTTTTAGCGTTCTAAAGTTGTACGAATTTATAGGAATTCTTTACTTTGCAAGTTTTTTACAAATTGTGTCTGGTTATTATTCAATATGCGAGATAAATACGAAATAATATAATTTAACATTTCATTTTTGCGTTGAGATATGTTTTTTTGCCCTTCTTAAATATAATAAAACTCAATTTTTTTGAGAAATAAACTTGCTGCAAAGAAAATTTATTATTTACAAAAGTGCTTGACGCGCTTTTATTGTGAAAAGTATTTTCCTTTTTATCTAAGTAAACGTGTTAGTATCAAGTCGTACATTTCTACTTGGTATACGCTCGAAGTAGAAAAGTGTAAAACGAGATTATAATTACGCTGACCGCGTTTTCATTTCATTCCATAGACTTTGTGTTGTTTTGTTTTTTATATTACAATTTTCAATTGAAATCTATGCGCGCGGCCATGTGCTGTTGCTTCTGCAGTAAAACAGCGCGATTTCATTTTCACCTCGTCGAATTCAAGGAAACCACCGCGCACGGTTAACCTTCATGCAATTTTTCGACAATTACGTAATTATCGGCGAGGTGATTACACTTTAACAAAAAAATAATAAAAACGAGCGGAGGCATACATACATAAAAAGGAAGAACAAAACAGGATATTGTGCTGACATTGTTTATGTTTAAAAAGTCATCAGATCGCGCGCGCAGAGAACGATACGCGGAATTTACCATTTCAAATCAGCGTTTAATGATTGTTGCCATGTTTAAATATGCAAGACGTTGTTGCGTCTGATGAGACAATGTCTCCGATGGATGTATCGTTTCGGCAGGCGCAGTTAGACGCATTAAAATTGTTATTAATCCAAAACGATCGTTGTGTGGCGATTTAACAAGCTTGAAATTGCTTTCCAGTAAAAACATCACAAAAATCACATTGCAGATTGATAAAAAAAACAATTAATTAGCAAATAAAATAATGGGATTTTAAGCGGCAGTGAATTGGATTTAATTTGTAGTTTTGAACATTTTACATACAACAAAGAATATTTGAAAGCATCAATGCTTTTCATAATTAACGGGAAATTAAACTACAAAATGTGTACATACATAATTAAATTTTTTCCAAGCTAATGAAAATTGCAAAAATGTTATTGTTTGCTCGTAATGTGTTTCTTGTTTTACTTTTTCGGCAATGTTTTCATGCAAACCATTCGGACGCACATTGTTATTATTGTTAAATTAATTTATACTTAAACAACTCATGTGTTTATTAAAAATATAAAACTCATAAATGATATTATCGTATTTAATTTTTGTAATTGAAAATCGGTAATAAAAGCAATACATTTTTGTTTTACGTGCACTCAAATAAAATCACTTTTATTACCCATAAGATAATAAACAAACTTTAAGTTCATGAGTAAAGTACCTAAATATTTTATTGCATTTCAAAATAAAACAATAATTATTTCTTATTTTAAAAAAATCTTTTAAAATTAGGAAACGTTTATAGAACAATTGAATTGCAAATCAGTTTTGTTAGCATTACACAAAAACGTTGATAATAATGAAATTTAAAATGCTTGATTCATTAACACCTATAAGCAATAACATTTATTTTAATATCATATGTGTACTTTTTACACACACTTAATAACTTTCTTACCTATATTTATTATTACTTAGTTACTAATGCTTCTACTTTCGCAATGTTTTTATTGAATGACAAACCTTTTTACACGATTAAAACTCTTAAATGTGTAAGTTCAAATATACAACGACTTACGCAAAACAATCGAATCGCAAATCATTTTTGTTATTAACAATAACTTAAAATGACTCATTAACACGTGGGTAATTTTAATAACAATTTATTTTAATATCATAGATTTCACTTACATTTACTATTACTTAGTTTGCTCTCGTTGGCCAATATTTAATGAAGGACAAAACAATATTTTCATATTAAAAATTACTTGTTTTGATAAGTAATTAAAACGTTTAAAATTTAATCCAATATCAGTTGAAATATTCGCCGATTCATTTAAAACAATTGAATTGCAAATCATTTTTGTTATTAACATTAAAGAACATTCATAGAAATAAAATTTTAAATTCTACAAATGGCTCATTAACATGTACATTCAATATGTTTAATAATGCGATAATTCTTTCAACACACTTAATAATTTACTTATCTATATTTATTAGATATTATTTAGTTACCTAATTATGATTTTGTGGAAAACTCTATGTTATAGAAGTATTTAACCCGACGATGGGTGAAAAATAACCCATAGGTTGTGTATTTAATATTCACAAGCATTGTCCATAAAACAGTAGATTTAATTTAGTAGTTCAATAATGATTTTGGGATAAATCTCTTTTTTGTTATAAATAACTAATGTTTTCATGTTAAAAAACATCTAATTTATTATTTAACACCATTAAAATTTACTGCAATTCTCGGCAACTCATGTAAAAATAATTGAATACAAAATCACTTTTATTAACAATATTGAAAAATATTGCTAATAATAAATTTTTTAATTCTATCAATTTTATTAATTAATGCTTAAATCAATAATAGTTTATTTAAATATCATAGATTTTTTTTCAACATACTTAAGTAGTATTTTTTTTACCTACATTTAATATTACTTAGGTAGTTATCCTGCCAGTTTTGCAATGTTTATGGAATGACTAATAAATAATTAAAGTGTTCATATTGCAAAAAAAATCTTTTCGATAATTAAATCGTTTAAAATTTACTAACCTGTAAATTGAAATATTCGCCGATTCATGTAAAACAATTGAATCGCAAATCAATTTTGTTTTTAATAATAAAAACATGTTGATAATAATGAAATTTAAAGTTTTACAAATGACTCATTTACACGTAAACCCAATAACAATTTATTTTAATATCATGGCAATTTTTGCAACATACTTATCGTAATAATTTTCTTACCTACATTTACCTATATTATTACATATTTAGTTATGCTTCCATTTTTCCAATGTTGATTGAATGACGAATAATTAATTTTTTTAATTAAATTGGAAATAAAATCAATTAGAATTTATAAAGCAGCAGCAGCTGATGAACAACACGGAAATAATGAAATGTTGTGCTGCACACACTAGTAATTTGAAATTTTTCGTCGAATCGATTCGCAAAAAAAACATTCCTTGTTGTTTTATTTGAACCACCTACACATTTTGTAAGATAGCTATATGCATTTGCTGGTAAAACAATTTATTGTAAAAACTAATTCGGTAATCTGAATGTCAAAAATAATATCTTATATTTTCTTTAAAAAATGTATAAAGTAGAAGGAAAGTCGCATAGATTCACATATAGGCAGGATTTAATGTAAAAATGTACCCAACAAATTAATCTAAATAATGTTTTTTTTGTTTATTGGAATAAAAATGTATAATTTTATTATATTAAAGTATATTTTTAAAAATGCTACTATCCGAAATGAATTTTCTCGTTATGATTATCATTGGCATTAGTGTTGAATAATATTTGATTAATAATATTTTTAAAATTTTAATTTTTCTTCTCTCGTTATTGTTGCTTAACTCACATGATTTGTTGAATTTCAATTTATTTCTATTTTGTATAGTCTCACATATAGGAAGGGATGGAGTAGTTGGCCCATTTAAACAATTTTTAATAATTTATAGAAGAATACAATTTAATGCAATAATTTAACTAATTGTGAACTTCAAAAAATGCAAGCGCTGGAAAGCGAATTTATTGATATGATTTTGGTGGCTTTTTTTGCTGAATAATATTTTATGGAAAATATCTTTAAAATTTTCATTCTTTTATATTAATACATTCATTAGTGTACGTAGAGATATTTATCGAATTTTCTATAAAACTATTATAATTTTGATGTTGCAAAAATGCTGAGAGTGCGAATTGATGATCATCGAACGTTCATAACGTCTTCTTTTCGCCAACTAAGCCTTAAAATAGTACCTATTCCTATATAATTATGAATTTGACAAGTTCATTCTGCGGAAGCGCGTAATAAGCAGTTTACACAAATGTCGCAACAAATTATTTAATAGTGCACTTTTAATTTATACCTATTAATTTATATCTATTAATAGCACAGTGTTTTATATTTGAATAAACTTGCTTTCTAAAGACATGTACATAATAATAACATTTATTGGCAATTAGATTATATAGCAACTGACTCAGACGAATGTTTCCTTAGCTCATTCATTTAATTGGAACGTCTCTCTAAATACAAACATTATCCAATGCAGATTATATAAGTTTAAATAGTTGTTGTTGCATTACTGGTAACTAGGTAATCATGGTCCAATCTAGGAGATGGTCCGAATATACTACAGCAACTCTCACCGATGCACATTCCGCTTTGTGCTCATTTTAAGGATTTTATTTGCACGAAAAAAATATGAAAATGCCGTACGTTGATCCGCTCTAAAACAGGCGTAAATTAAATTTTGCCAATCCAGAAATAATAACAGTCTGGTAATAGAATACAATTGAATAGATCCGTGTTCTAAGATTAGATTGTATGCATATGTATTATAATAAAAGGTGTAATAAGTTTATTTACAATTAGAACTTCCGTCTTGAATCATATAGAGATCCGCACCACAGTATACATTCATGGAAGTTTCGTCGTGAAATTAACAATGCATTTACACGTTTGAGAAACTTTATTGATAGCGACGTAACATTGATAAGAAACATCTTTTTTGTTTTTATTTGAGATGTTGAAGGCGAAATTCACATTTTAATGCGATTTTAACTCACTCAACGACTTAAGTTGGCCTGAAATTTTAACGAATTGTTGCACTAGTTGTTTGATGATTGTTGGACGAGTTTCAGCCAGCGATTCTATTGCAGTCTTTAAAAATCTTCCATTTAGCAGCAACATTGTATAAATTTATTAAAATTTGTAAAGGATTAAGTATTTTTGTTTAATTTATGAAACTTATTATTCAAGGGAAATGCAAATTTTCTAGAAATAGTGGTAAAACCAAATTAAGATTACACAATGTACTCTATTTTGATTTTTATAATAGCTTTTGTTAAGTTATGCATTTCCTAACAAAATTTGCAAATTTATCGATAAAAATTTTAATAAAAACTATTGACAGCGGCGTAACATTGACAAGAAACTTCTTTTTTTTTTGTTTTCGTTGTAAGCGAAATTCTCATTTTTTATGCCATTTTAACTCACCCAACGACTTAACTTAGCCTAAAATTTAACGAATTGTTGCACTAGTTTAATAAATTAATCTACGGGACGATTCTCCCGCATCGATTAAATTGGGGACGAACGCGCTTTTGTACAACTCTCGTGCATATTAATCGTGAAAGGATTTGGAATTTGAATTTATTTTAATTGCTAGTCATGTAAATATTATTCGCCGTAAAAAAATATGTGCTCATCGCTTTTTTCCTCGCCATGCTTGCTATTGATTCAAACAGAATACAGACATATTATAGTATAAATAAATACAATTTTTTTTGTCTGCGTTGTGTTGTTGTGTATGCGTCGTATAATAGTTGAAAAGAAAATTAAGTAAAACTTGTGCTGTGACTTTCTAATTATTTTCAACAATGCAACAATGTTTTACGTAAGAATTTTGTTCGTATTATGCTGAAATTAATGTTCACCATGCAGAAACAATAACATTTACAAAATAAACACGCTTGTTTTGCGAAAAACACAAATAATCGTCGCATTTTGCAGCCGTAATTGAGCAAAATCGTTCAATTTCGCAATGAATTTCTACAACAAATATTGATTCGTATATAACGAAATTTTCTTCTCAGTCAGTTTTTTTATATTGTTCGTGGGGGGTCATTAAAGTCGCAAAGAAAATAAAGTCTAATTGGAGAAAAGCACTCTCGTTTCGAGTGGCCCCATAATTCATATGTACGCTGAAAATTTTATTCAATTGAACGTTTAATTGATGTAAAATATTTTGCTCAATTAAATAAATTGTTTGTTCACGTTTCGTGCTATGCTATGTTTGTTTATTTTTTTATTAAAACAATGTAAATTATTCAAAATCGATACATGTGACGTGCGATTAAATTAATTATTTTTGCGCAAAAATGTGCCACGGCCCACACAAAAACCAGCGAGATTTTCAAATACATTCCACGTTTTCAATACAATTTTTCTCCTCTTCTTCTTTGTAGGAAGAAATAAATGGTGTGAAATTAAACAAACAATAACACTAACATTTGTACATTTAGCCGGCCGCTTTTTTTACATAATCTGCAAAGTAACGGCGAACTTTACCTAAGCAATTTGTTTTTTTAATTGATGAATTAAATGCGCAATTAAATTGATTAAATTTTTCTTGATAAAATGTAATCATGGCCGCGCGATGCAAATTGTTTATGCAATACGCAAAATTCTACGTGATTTTCACAGTTTACACAACAACAAAATGTTGTTGTAATCGAAGTTAAACATTGTATAAATTAATTTTCAGTTGTGTTGCTATTAATAACTTCAAAGCATAGTTTAAAGTTACGTTCTGCTTCTTATCTTATCTCCATGTACATTTTAATTGTGTAAGTGCGCTGTGCTTTTTCAAAAAACGATATATTTTAATAAATTGGCTGCGTGAAATATTTAGTCCAGGCAAATAAACATGTGTTTACATTTTTGTTATTTTTAAATTTATTCATTTTTAGTAAGTAGGTATGTTCAATTTTTGATAGATTT